>JAJHSY010000135.1:758786-993786 GCA_020800305.1 Porphyrio hochstetteri | reverse complement strand
GAAGAAGAAGAAGAAGAAGAACAAGAAGAAGAAGAAGATGAAGGAGAAGGAGAAGAAGAAGAAGATCATCCTTATCCGTCACTATGCGAACTGATTTCTTTGTGCCTTTCCTCTTTTGTACGGGAGCAACAGACACTGGTGTGGGTTGGTTTTTCAGATCATCTGCAGTGTCTGCTGTAGAGATTACAGTAGCTGCAGTGTCGGTCACAGGGGTTGCAGTAGCTGCAGTGTCAGCCCCAGTGGTTGCAGCAGCTATAGTATCTGCCAGTCTGTTTCCTTTCCCTTCTCCCTGACAGTGCTGACAGTGCTGACAGTGCTGCCTGCTATCAAGCAGTGTTTGATAAATAGTGGCCAGAGCCCAGCACAGTGCAGTAAGGTGTCCATCTCTGGGAAACCTACAGCAATTTTTCCTTAGGTATGCAGTCACTTGATTGGGGTCTTCTAACTGTTCAGGAGTGAAGTTCCAAATCATCGGGCGTGAGAAAGTACCTAGGTACTTGCCCATACTTTGCCACATGCCCTGCCACTCGTGATTATTCTGTCTCGGAGAAAGCTCTTCAGTGGTATTCATAAACCGGTGCTTGATATATAACAAAAACTGAACCATCTGCACCAAACCTACCAATAGCAAAATGCTAGTTTGAAAATCCCAGAGATATTGAAGATTTTCAAAAACTGTCATAAGAGCTGTTGTATTTAGCCCAAAGGAAAAGAAAGCAGTGCCCCCACCATACCGGCTGCTGTTATTAACCCCTCCCTGTCCAAAGAATGGACAGGAGAGCAAAACCTCATGCAAGTACCGGCTTAAGCTCATGATCATCGATATTATTGTATCATAGACCGATATCATAAAATACACTATAATGAAGTATGGAAACAAATACGGGAGGTGCAGACCTGAGAGAGTAAAGAATCCTACCAGGATTGTATACAGCATGCGGTGGTTTTGCTGCCACAGCCTTGTGAATAAATACCACAGCATTGTGACCAGAGATTGCTTAAACAACAGTGCTTATCTTAATTGCGATAGTTAGGGTCAGATCTACCGTTATCCCAACCGTTCGTGCCCCACGTTGGGCGCCAAAATGACTGTCGTGGTTTTGCCCCGGCCGGGGGCCGCACCCCACACAGTCGCTTGTACTTTTAAAAGGAAGAGGGAAGGAAAGTTGGGGGAGGGGGAAAAAGGGAAGGAAGAAAGGAGGGAACGAAACCATAACCTAGAAACCAGAACCACCCAGGTTGGCATAAGGATAGTTTACTAAACAATAACAGAAAACTAGATATAACAATAACATAAGTTTAAAGCACAAAATAGATGAAACTGGTGATACACAATGCAATTTCTCACCAAACCACACAACTCAGGCCGCACAGCTTAGAACCGAACCCGACCGTCCCCAGAAACTGCACGTCCTGGCGTTGTCTCCCCCTCTTCCCCCCAGTCCCCCCTTATACTGAGCATGACGTAACTGGCATGGAATATCCTCTTTGGCCAATTCGGGTCACCTGTCCTGGCTGCGCCCCCCTCCCCCCTCCCTAGTGAGGAAGTATGCAGAGCTGAGAAAGGTACTTGATTGCCCGGCAACAAATCGGAGACATCAGGGTGCTATCAGCACTATTCTCATCCTAACACCCAAACATGGCATTCCATCCACTGCTAAAAAAAATTTAACTCCATCATAGCTGAAACCAGGACACTCACCCCTATCCAGGAGAAGAAAAAGACAGAGCTCCCCCTTGGGTTGGGATAAGGACAGTTTACTGACAAGCACCACAAAAACAAAAGCCCGGGACAAAGTGCATTCACGCGTGTGCACCCACATACTCACACTGATAACACAGAGCACTGCACCAATTCAAGGACCAACCAGACCGGCCCTTTTATGGGGGCCTGGTGTGGAAAACAGCCGAGGCAACTCAGCTCACCTGTACTGGCTGCTCAGGCAAGAATTTTGGGAATTTCACTGGAGGAGGAGGAGGAGGTGACATGTGCCGAAGAGGCCCCACAATATAATGAACTGCCAGAAAAGGAGAAAAATTATGCCCTATTCACCAATGGGTCCTGTCTTATTGTTGGAAAACATTGGAGGTGGAAGGCTGCTATATGGAGTCCTACAAGACAAGCTGCAGACACTGCTGAAAGAGAAGGTGAATCCAGACAGTTTGCAGAGGTAAACGCTATCCAGCTGCCTTTAAGCATTGCCAAATGAGAAAAGTGGCTAAAATTGTACCTCTCTACTTATGGATGGTGGCAAATGCCCTGTGGGGGTGGTTGCAGCAATGGAAGCAGAGCAACTGGCAGTGCAGAGGCAAACCCATTTGGGCTGCTCCATTGTGGCAAGACATCTCTGCTCAGTTAGAGAACCTAACTGTAAAAGTATGTCAGTGTGGACGCCCACATACCCAAGAGTCGAGCCACTGAAGAACATCAGAACAACTAGCAGGTTGGTCGGGCTGCTAAGATTGAAGTGGCTCAAGCAGACCTTGATTGGCAATGTAAGGGCAATTTATAGCTCGCTGGGCCCATGACACCTCAGGCCATCAAGGAAGAGATGCCACATACAGATGGGCTTGTGATCGGGGGGTGGATTTGACCATGGATACTATTTCACAGGTCATCCATGAATGTGAAACATGTGTCTCGATCAAGCAAGCCAAGTGGTTAAAGCCTCTGTGGTATGGAGGATGATGGCTGAAATACAAATAAGTGGAGGCCTGGCAGATCGATTACATAACTCTCCCACAGACACGCCAAGGCAAGCAGTATGTGCTTACAATGGTAGAAGCAACCACCGGCTGGCTAGAAACTTATCCTATGCCCCATGCCACCGCCTGGAACACCATCCTGGGTCTTGAGAAGCAAGTCCTCTGGTGACATGGCACTCCAGAAAGAATCGAGTCGGACAATGGGACTCATTTCCGGAATAATCGCATAGACACCTGGGCCAAAGAACACAGCACTGAATGGGTATATCATATACCCTACCATGCACCAGCCTCCAGGAAAATTGAGAGATACAATGGACTGTCAAAAACTACACTAAGGGCAATGGGTGGTGGAACCCTAAAAAACTGGGATACGCATTTAGCCAAAGCCACGTGGTTAGTTAACTCCAGGGGGGTCTACCAGTCAAGCTGGTCCTGCCCAATCCAAACTCCTACATACTATAAAAACAGATAAAGTCCCTGTAGTGAAAAACCTATTGGGGAAAACAGTCTGGGTTGGAAGAAAGTATGGGTTGTTTCCTCTTCAGGCAAAGGCAAACCCATTCATAGGACTGCTTTTGCTCAACGTCCAGAAAAAAAAAGTTGTTTAATGGTTGCATCAAATCTTGGGCCTGTTTCATCTTGCTCCTAGGTTGGCAGAACTGAGATTTCATAGGAAAGTGAAAAAGCTCCTGCTCCCCACGATGCTGCATGCTGAGCTGCAAGGTGGATTTCTTCTTGTTCAGCAGAGGCTTAAAGTTAGGTATGTTATAAATGACTTGGTCCCCAACAGGATTTTAACCAAATTGAACAATTTATTAAACGAATAAAAGCAAGTAAACGGCGCTGGGGTGCACAGTCAGCACCGCGTGTGTCGGGAGTCTCCTCTCCACCAAGACGCACACCATACAGTTCCAGTCCCTGGTTTATATATCTTCCAGGGATAGCACCGCCCACCGGTCTAAACTGAACCACCATAGACTGACATGCTGGAGTGCCTCGCTAGGGGATCCCCACAAGACATCCTGTAGGTGAGCTTTAGCTTTTGTCTTGCTAACGAAGTCAGGCAGCTGGTTCTGCATATTGAGGCACCTTCCTATTCTTCTTTCCTTCTTCTTCTTCTTTATTACCTCCTTTTCAGAGACCAGATGTTTCTCCTGAGCTATCACAATGCTAACATTATGGTCCTTTAGGCAAAGCTTTACACATCCTTTATATAGTTTGTTGCTGCTTCAACATACTTCATTCAGTACATGCAAAAATCTTAAACTGTCCCTCCCAGGCCCATAGCCATACAAGGGTATGTCATTATGCACCCCCAACATTATTCCATATTAACACAAATCAGATGGACATATATCACAGGTACAAGCACAGCCACATTTGAAGTTGGTCATGGTTTATTGACTGATGTGGCCTTTGTATTTCATGCTTTTAAAGAAATCCAGAAACAGATTCCTACAGTTTGTACAAGCTACCCCACTGACATCACGTAAATGTGTATGTACCCTGGGTGGAGCCTTTTCCAAATGCCTGCCACTCTGCTTGTTGAATTAGTTAAGAAGTGCTTGCTATCTATCCCTTTGAAAAGATGGAGACATACGTAGTAAGTGCCTACATTTTCAGCTGTACTCCTGTGTTTATCTGAAGCTATGTCAACAGTTAAGAAACTCCAGAACATTACCTTTATAAACTTAGAAACAGGGCAATACCATTATAAGTGTTAGAATGGTCTGGGTTGGAAGTGTTAGAAATGCAAAAGGTACTAAAAAAAGGACTCAAGGTAGATACGTTAGCGAAGCAGTAATTTATTATACGTTCTTGCAAGAGTGGGTGACCCAAAAAGTAGGCACACCTTTGGTCAGAGCCTGCAGCCTTTTTATACTATATCCCTGTCCGAAATCATTACGTTACCTCATACATCTATACATATTCATCACCTGTCCCGCTTCATATTAAGATGAGTTCTAAGAGATGATTTCCATAAACTCCTCCCAATTGTGTCTGTGCATTGTCCCATGGTAGTGGTCGTCAGAGGGTCTCGGAGATGAAGGCTCAAAGTCTTCCTCAGGTTGAATTCTTCATCTCCTTCCCCTGTTTAACTATGGATTTTACAGGCTCAACCAAGGTGCCTTATTCACAATAGTACATAATATAATACACATTGCATATCTGGCAGATTCCTGTTTATAATTGGTGAATAAAATTAAAATGTATGAGTCCTGTTGTCTGGAACAACTGCTTACTGGCAAGTACTTGTTTTTATCTTAACTTTCCTGGCAACTGACATGGGCCTAGGGCTGAAGGAAGTCAAAGCTCATACAGGTTTCAGATATCTAATTTTGTAGCCTCTGAAAAGGTTTGTTCATTGACTACATTTTCCCCAGAGCATTCAATGCCCCTTTGCCTTGATGTGGCAATTTGTGCCCCAGTATGAGTCATCACTGTCAAAGCCTGTTGGTTGAGCTTTATTCCCTTCAGTCACATTTTAACCCTTATTTGAGAGATTTTGCCATAACACAATCAACAGCAAAACTATATTAACAGTACTCCCTCTTAATTCATGTGCTATCCTAAATTCTCTACAAAGGATTTCTGATGAGGCAGCCTGAGTCCTCCACTTCACAAGTCAGCATAAAAAAATATGACAAGCCATTTCAGTTTGCAAAAGCAACATTTCCCAGCATTTTTCACACTTCTAACAAGTCCTTCCCCAGCTTCCTTGTAGGCCCCCTTCAGGCACTGGATGGCTGCTATAAGATGTCTCCAGAGCCTTCTCTTCTCCAAGCTGAACAACCACAATTCTCTCAGCCTGTCTTCATAGGAGAGGTGTGGAAGATCCAGACATACACTCAGAGATCAATATGATCAGGTGAATGCCGTTTATGCAAACCGTTCATCTGCTTATATAGTCCCGCGCCATGTGCTCGCGTCTGGATAGCTCCACCCCTGCCGTGTGCACACGTCCGGCCCCTATTGGTTGAGCGCATATGATCACGTGCCCCAATACACTCTGTGATTGGCTACAAGCCTTACAGCACATGCTCAGTTGTTACAATTCAA
Source organism: Porphyrio hochstetteri (assembly GCA_020800305.1). Classification (NCBI taxonomy): domain Eukaryota; kingdom Metazoa; phylum Chordata; class Aves; order Gruiformes; family Rallidae; genus Porphyrio; species Porphyrio hochstetteri. The sequence goes on along the minus strand of JAJHSY010000135.1, from coordinate 988,017 downwards.
AGGCTGGATTGCTCACGTGCCCATTGTCCGCTAAAAAGCCTCCAACAAATCCCCCTTCTTTCTTTTGAGCAATCCAGATTTTATTTACAGCTTTGGTAACCATTTTCGATATGCACTGCAAAAAGCACGGCAACATTACTAATATTATCATTACAACAATCAACACCATTAACACACCCTTTATAAACGTCAAAAGCCAACCAGAAATGGAATACTGTCAACCAGCAATAACATAGTAATATGAAATGCAAATGCATAAAACATGTTCCCCTTACACTTTTACAGTTCAGAATTACAAATTCACACTAGTACTTTCTCAATCCCCATAAACTGTGCCAAATATATGGGCAGAAAAGACAAAATCAATCTAGAATTTAAACACCAATGCAAACTACATTTTAAGCTTTAAACCTAACTTACTACTGCATTACAAACTATGAAGTGTGTGGCATGTATCTCAAGTCAATCAAAAAGGGCAACGTTCAAGACAGTTTAAAGGAAAATGCTCAGTAATTACAGATGTTGTGAGGACCTACACATGTGTTAACTCCTGAAGTGATGAAAATTTTTAAAATTTCTATCTTAAGTCATGTAACACTAGCAATTTAAATAACAGTATACTTCCAAAATGCCATCGGTTTTGCTAGTTTTCTATTACCCATCTGCTCACAATTCAGCACACCAAGACCATCACTGCTATATCCAGGTGTAATACATACATGCTCTCTCTGCTTCTTGCATCCCATGCAATGTACAAACCATTCCTATATAATCAGGGCATCATGTTGTTTCAAAACCAACATTATTCATAAGCAAACACATATATACACAGCCTTAGCCAGTCTTTCAAATGGGGTGCTAGGCTCTCCCCCTTTTTGTTTTAAAAGCATACTAAAACTTTACTTTGCTCCATTAGTCCAGATTTTAAAGCTGCATTGTGAATGACTGTTGCTGGATCTTGCCTGTCTCCTGTGATTCGCAGGTCTGGTGTACACATTCAACCATCACCTGACCTGTAGGCGAATGGGGAATGCCTGTAACCTGTTGAATACCCCAAATTTGGCAAAACTGGCGGAATCAATGTGAGGAGTAGGCAGGGCCGTTGTCGGTTTTGACGGTGTGGGGGTTAGGGTTAGGGTTAGGGTTAGGGTTAGGGTTTAGGACCCCTAAAGCAGCAAAACTGGCATAACATGTTTTGCCGTTTCCCCACTCAGGGCTGTCGCCCAGACTGCCCAAATTCTGTGATATGAGTTAGATCCATTTGCCAGAGTTGTAAAGACTGTAGCCCTTTTGGGTTAACTCCAAGGCCAATGCCAAATCCTGCCTTCTGGCAGGCGGGACATGAATTCACAATCCCTCACGCATCTGTAAGGGATATGTGAAATTGTCGAGCCAGCATCTTTGCTGATTGGTGGGCAGCACTTGGGTGTTTGACAAAGCAGTAAGGTAGGATTTTCAGCAATATACACACAGATGGGCGATACTAATTCAGAGAGAAATTAAGACTTGGTATCTTACAACCCTGTCACAGTTTTGCATGGTTGGGTGCTGGAAAAGAACAGGGGTGCAAAAAATGGCTGCTGCAAGGAGCTGCTGGAATTCTCCACAGCTCCAAAGTATAAACAATTCAAGGCCAGAGTCATTGTTGACCAGGGCCAAGCCAATGAGAGATAGTCATAGCGCCTCCAAGAATCACATATAGGAGAAAACAACCCAGAAGCAGCTGCATTTTGCCACCGGAGAAGGGAGTGAAAAGATGCCACAAACCCAGAGATCATTTTATAAACACACTTGTCTAGCGCAAATTAATTTCACCAGAAAAAACCCAAGCAAGAATATCTATGGACAGACAGTTCAGGAAATAAATTCTACAGGCTCTTTGCTAGTGCTATTTCAAATGAGAAGCTAAGAAGCAAGGCTCAATCTGAGGTACAGTATTTCCCAAGACTATAAGAACAGTCCCTGCTTCAGAGAACAAATGCATCTGGCGACATGCATCTGGCCTTTTGTGGTGGTTTAGCCCTGGCTGGAGGCCAGATGCTCACCGAAGCCTTCTTAGTTGGACAGGGGAGAAAATATATATCGAGAGGCTTAGGAGTGAAGATAAGGACAAGGAGACATAATTTTATCAGCAACAGCGTGGGCAAAACAGACTCAACACAGAGTGAAGGAAAAAAACCATTCTAGTTTATTACACTACACTAAAAAGAACAGTGAAAACCGGAGTCGGGAGCGTGACCAGATCTTAAAACAAATGCAACCAGATCTTAAAACACGTTCCCCCCACCACTCCCTCCTTAGCAGACTTTAGTCATGATTTTGCTCCCTTCTTCCCTCCCATTGTGGCACAGTGTGGGGCAGGGACTGGGAAAATGGGGTTCTGGGTAGCACCTTCCCCCCACCCCTCCATTCTAAGCAGACTTCCCTTTAGTCATGATTTTGCTCCCTTCTTCCCCCTGATCGTGGCACGGGGGAGCAGGGACTGGGAAAATGGGGTTCTTGGTCACTTCTTCATGAGCTGTTTTCCTTTTCCAGATCTTAAAACACCTCTACCTCCCGCCCCCTCACTCCCTTCTTAGCAGACTTCACTCTAGTCATGATTTCACTCCCTTTCCCCCCCCAACATCGTGGTATGGGGCGGAGGGAGGGGGGGGCAGGGACTGAGAAAATGGGGGCTTCGGTCAGTTCCTTGCAAGTTGGTTTCCTTCTTGGTCGGGGGCGGGGGGCGGGGGCATTCATTCCACACCCTCCCCCTGCTGCACCATCAGGTCCCCCACGGGAGACAGTCCTCCACAAACTTCTCCAATGTGACTCTCTTCCCACAGGGCTTTATCTCTTCATCAGCTGCCCCGCTGAGGATCACTGCTATGGCAGGCAGAAGTAAATCAAAATGTCTCTCAGTCTCAGTCCTCTGCGGGGTCGCAAGCCTCCCCCCAGCAAACCTGTTCCAGTGCAAATCTCTCTCTTGCTCATCTCTGTGTCTCTGTTTCTCTTCGTGAGCTGCAAGTGCTGGCAGGGGCTTGCTCCAACACAGGTCACAGCATCTCCTCTATGTCTCCACCTGCTCCATCCAGCATGGAGCCTCTCCGCGGGCTACAGGTGGGGTCTCGGCCTTTTCCATGCGCTGCGGGGGGGGACAGACACCCGCTCTACCATGGGTTTCTCCACAGGCTGCAGGGGCATTTTTGTCTCTGGCACCTGGGGCGCCTCCTCCCCTGGCCTCCCTGGCCTTGGTGTCTGCACAGCTCATTACATCTTCTCATTCCCTTCTCCGGTGGCAAAATGCAGCTGCTTCTGTTTTTATTCTCCTATATGTGATTCACAGAGGCGCTATGACCAACACCGATTGGCTCGTCCCTGGTCAGCAGAAATCTTTGGTCTTGAATTGGCCGATGTTTATAGTCTGGGGCCTACAGAGCATTCCAGAGCTCCTCAAAGCAGCCATTTTCTGCAGCCCCCGCTCTCTCCCAGCACCCAGCTACGCAAAACTGAGACATTCCCATACTGCGCAATAGCAGACCGCACCTTTTCTAATATTCTCCAGTCAAAAGCTTCCCATCTATATCCCCCTCCACCCGGGTCAACCACGACCGGAAAGGCTTGAATTCCTTTCCATCGCTGAGACACCAGAGGAGGCTGCAAGTCTTCCACCGTTCCTGGTGACGGCCTCACCCCAGCAGAGGTCACTGTTCCTTCAGCGGGGGACTCAGGTAGTGTTGGGTATAGTCTCTGCCTTGGTCTGCAAGAAGGACCGCCCCCTTGGTTTTCGATCGGCATCACTTCCGCTTGAGGCTCAGTCCTCCTTCCGCCCCCCTCCAGTACACTTCCGCCTGGTGTGGCGGGTAGCTCAGGAGGAGCACGTGGCGGAGAAGATGGCGGCGGTGGGAGCATGGCGGGGCCCCGAGGACCCGGTAAGGCAACATTTTGAGTAAAGGCGTTAAAAGATGACAAGGTAGAAGGGGCAACAATCGCACCATTTTCCTTTTCGTCGGGCGTTAGAGCTGCAAAGGCAGAGGCGACCGCAGCTTGCTCCTCTTTCCCCGCGCGTAAAGCTTCTCTTATTAATGTCCACAAAATAGAGTGCTTGGCGGCTTCCTTCCCCTCCTTGCTGCCGCTGCTGAGTCCCACAGTCTAGTCCCTATGGCTTCCCAGGCGGACAACTTCAACGCTGTTCCGACCCCAGGGATGAAGTTTCTGTCCCATGCCCACTGCAGCAAGCATTACAGTGCTTGCGTCTCATTAGTAATTCCTCTCACAGAGAGTATATGTTGGAGGATCTTCACCCCCAATCTCCTCCCCGACTGCTCACTTGCCTTTCCAGTGAGATTCCTTTCTGGACCGTTTGTCCTCCTGAGGTGCACCTCTTTTTCTGTCCGCTGGGCACCGTGGAACGCGGTCGCCGGGGCAGCGAATGCTTTCGGCCCGCTTTCCACCCTCCTTCCTGCATCTATCAAGCTGCTGTTGGCAGCTCTAGCAGTGTACCTGAGGGTCCCTGTTTTCAGGCGCCATTTGCGGGAGATCCAGACATACAGTCAGAGAGCAATATGCCAGTGAATGCCGTTTATTCAAACCATTCATCTGCTTATATAGTCCCGCGCCATGTGCTGACGCCTGGATAGCTCCACCCCCGCCGTGTGCACACGTCCGGCCCCTATTGGTTGAGCGCATACGATCACACGCCCCAATAAACTCTGTTATTGGCTACAAGCTGGTAGCCAATTGGTTACAATTCAAAGGCTGGATTGCTCACGTGCCCATTGTCCGCTAAAAAGCCTCCAACAGAGAGGTGCTCCAGCCCTCTAATCATCTTTGTGGCCTTCCTCTGGACCCGTTCCAACAGTTCCATGTCCTTCTTATGTTGGGGACTCCAGAACTGGACACAGTACTCCAGGTGGGGTCTCATGAGAGCAGAGGGGCAGAATCACCTCCCTTGACCTGCTGGCCACACTCCTTTTGATGAAGCCCTGGATGTGGTTGGCGTTCTGGGCTGCGAGCACGCATTGTCAGTTCATGTCGAGCTTCTCGTCCACCATCACCCCTAAGTCTTTCTCTGCAGGGCTGATCTCTATCACTTCATCTCCCACTCTGTATTGATGACAAGGATTGCTCCGACCACCCAGGTGCAAGACCTTGCACTTGTTCTTGTTGAACCTCATGAGGTTCACATGGGCCCGCTTCTCCAGGTCCCTCTGGATGCCATCCCATCCTTCTGGCATGTCAACTGCACCACTCAGCTTGGTATCATCTGAAAACTTGCTGAGAGTGCACTCAACCTCACCGTCAATGTCACTGATGAAGATATTAAATAATACCTGTCCCAGTACAGACCCCTGAGGGACCCCACTTGTCACAGATCTCCATCTGGACATTGAGCCTGTCGGAGAGGACAGCAAGCCTGCTAGCAGCCTAGCTCTCTTCTCCCAAGATTTAGGCCCTGACGATATCCTTCTGTTCCCATGAGAGAGGAAAAGTTACTCATGCTGAGAGGATCCTAATAATCACATTCTCAAAACACAGCGGCCTTGTTGATAGGGGTACAGGCTACCCTAAACCAAGAAGCAGTTATGGGAAGGTACTTGGGAGTAACGGAACATGTTAAGAACCAACCATAATCAGATGGTCAAAACCAGCAGGTGTGTGGATACTGTTAGGCATTAAAGGTAAACTAACGATATTTAGCTATAAGATAGGTTTATCAGAACTTGTTATAATTACTAACCAATCAATACGGTGTGAACAGTGTGTGTAACCAATTAGCAGTTTTTTAGCTTGCCAGGTTTGCAGTAATAAAGGTATATAATCTGTGTGATTTCACCCAATAAAATGGCTTCACCTAAAATTCATATCGAATTGCGTGTTGCTTAACGCCGGTCGCCACAAGAACCATTGGCGACTACTCTCTGGATGCGACCATCCAACCAATTCCTTATCCACCAAACAGTCCGCTCATCAAATCCATATCTCGTTGTGGGGGACTGTGTCAGAGGCTTTACAGAAGTCCAGATAGATGACATCCATCGCCCTTCCTGTGTCCACCGATGCGGTCACCCCATCATGGAAAGCCACCAGGTTGGTCAGGCAGGACCTGCCCTGGTGAAGCCATGCTGAATGTCTCAAATCACCGCCCTGTATTCCATGTGCCTTAGCAACCACATCAGCCAATTCCCTGAGGATGCTGGGATGCATCTCATAGACTTATATATGTTCAGGTTCTTCAGGTGGTCACAAACCTGATCTTCCCCTACAGTTGCTTTATGGTTTTTTGTAATTCCTTAATTAAGTCCCACTGTAACGTTTGACAGTCATTTGAACGATCAGTGCAAAGCACTACAGGGCATGCAAGAGCAGCAGCAACTTCCAAATCCCCCTCTGAAACAGCCCGCTTCTGTACATCCCTCCAATGTGCAGCCAGATTATAACTAGTCAAGGGTGGGGGGGTGTCACCGGGAGATCAAATCTGCCGGAGGGGCCCTTGCAAGGGTTCTGAACCCTTGCAGCAGTGGTGGTGACCAAGGCAGGTCGATTAAAAGCAGCAGTGATGGCACAGGTGGCGGCAAAGCAGTAGGGGTTTCCTCACCCTCAGCCCCTTCAGGCAGGGTGCCTTTAAGGGGCAGGTTTGATTTCTCATTACATTGCAGCTGTTGTAGCGAGTCTGAGACCAGCCGCCAGGTAGTTAAAACTTTCATAGCCTTTGCATCCCCTTTCATAGCTGCTTCCCACAAAACCTCTCCCACTTTTTCCCAAGTCCAAATTGATAGCTACATCCCAATATTTCCACTGTTTGCCCTCTCGTTTAGCAGAAGCGTCTGTAAACCACATGTTTCACAGCTCCTCTGAAAACGGGGCAATCTTGACAGCAGAAGTGGGAGGGGTATCCTCTTCCCAGAGGTTTGTTATCTCTTCTTGTATGTGTAACACCTTAGGGGTGCCTTCAGTGACTGTAAAAACACTGCAGTAATGTCCGACTTTAGCATACCATTTCCTCACAGAATCTCTTTGAGCCACTCTGTCAGGGGGAGGGGTCCCTGCCAGCACAGGCTTGATTACCTTAAAGGGTCCCCTTAGAACTATAGGTTGTTGGCGTATGGTTCTCTCCACTTCTCTAAGAGCTAAACTCACTACAAACAAACCCTTTTCCCAGCTAGAGTATTGCTTTTCAGCATCCTTGAAACTCCTAGAATTTATTCTAGGACCTTCTGGTCCCCTCTGCCAAATGGATTGATAATCCTGAATGTGCAAAGCCCTATTCAATCTGCACCGGGTCAGTGGGATGGATAGGGCCCATAGCTTGATGGGTGTTTGCTTCAAACACCAAAAGCTGCAATGCCTCATTGTGGGCTGAAGTCCACTCCCACGTTACTATTTTTCGCAGTAAGTCATATAAGGGACGTGCAATTATTGCAAAGTCTGGGATATGTTTCCTCCAAAAGACCAAGAATCCCAGGGCACATTGCAGCTCCTTTTTGCTTTCTGTGGTTTTTATCTGTTCTAGTGTTGAGAGGGTGTCCTGGGGAATACAAACCGACCCTTCTTTCCACCAAATGCCTAAGAATTTAACTTTGCTAGCAGGAGCTTGTATTTTTTCTGCAGGTATTTGAAGGCCTATTTTTTCCAGATGATGAATAATTCTGTCTTGCATAATCTGTACTGAGGCTGTAATATGTCTCCCTATTAGTATGTCATCAATATACTGATAGACTTTGACCTCCTCTTCTAATGGGATTATTGCCAATTCCTGCGCTAGGGCATGGTGAGCCAGGGTAGGTGAGTCTTTGTACCCCTGAGGCAAGCGGGTAAAAGTATACTGCTGTCCCTCCCAAACAAAGGCAAATTGGTCTCGATCACTTTCTTGGAGTGGAACCATAAAAAATATATCTTTCACATCAGTGGTTGCTAAAATAGGGTGGGCCTGTTCCTGAATAGTTGCAATTAATTTTGCTATATCAGGCACAGCTGCAGTCAGGGGACCTGTGTTTGCATTTAAATGCTGATAGTCAACAGTCAATCATCATTTCCTGTTAGATTTGCGTAGGAGCCACACCGAGGCTGTCCCTTCCCTAGCCCCTAATGGCAATGGATAGGGTTTCAGGTTAACAACCTTGGAAGGGGGAAGGGCAGGCGCAGTTTGCAGCAGGCGGGCTTCTGCCCAAGATGTTTCGGTTAATTGCCTGATCTAGGGGGTGCCAAAAGACCACGAATTCCCCTGGGTGTCATGCCACTGTCTCACTCTCAGCACGTCTATACCCAAAAGATTCGTCTGAAAAGGTCCTATGGCCACCATGGTATTAATGGGGGATTCCTCCCCTGGCAGCCACAGTGTCACCGAAGTCACAGGCATTGACTGTGTTTTCCCCAGAGCACTCAAAACTATTAGATTTCTAGATGGGATCGAGATCCCACACCGTTTTGCCTTGGTCTGTGTTAATGCAGTAATTTGTGCCCCAGTATCAGTCAAAAAAGGTTGCTGGTCTTCTCCTTAGTCCTACAGCAACGGTAATGAATAGATCCCCTTTTGCATTCACGGTGAGCTGTCTTAAAAATATCCATTCTCCGTCCCCCCACTTTCAGGGAGCAGAGGGTCTAGTTTCACAAAATCACAGAATCACAGAATCACAGAATAATAAGGTTGGAAAAGACCTTTAAGATCATCAAGTCCAACCATTCACATACTAAACTAAACCATATCCCTAAGTACTTCATCTACCCTTTTTTTGAACAGATCCAGGGAAGGTGACTTGACCACCTCCCTGGGCAGCCTGTTCCAGGCCCTGACAACTCTTTCAGTAAAAAATTTTTTCCTAACATCCAGTCTAAACCTTCCCTGGCGCAGCTTCATGCCATTCCCCCTTGTCCTATCACCTGTCACCTGGCTGAAGAGACCATCACCTACCTCTCTATAACCTCCCTTCAGTTAGTTGTAGACAGTGATAAGGTCTCCCCTCAGCCTCCTCTTCTCTAGGCTAAACAGCCCCAGCTCCCTCAGCCGCTCCTCATAGGATTTGCATTTCCTACTGATTCCTCCTTAAGATCTATCGAGGTGGAGCTTCAGGGACTAGTCCAAGGGTAGCCTTGCTCCCTGACCATTTTTGTACTAGTTTTTCTAATTTTTTGGTCGGGGTCTCGGGGAATGCCCTTCTGAAGGCCTAAATGCCACAACCCTTGTCAGCTTAGGGGTTTTTTCCTCCCAAGATTATTATTCTGGAGCAACTTCAAATTCTGGCTCTTTCCTTCTGGTGACTGCCAATTTTTTATTTGTTCTGCAGATTGTGGTTTCGGTTCTTTGGAATGATCCACTCTCAGGGCCTTATTTCCTCCCGAAATTCATTAATTTCTGTGCTACTTCTCCCCACGTCCATATTTTCTTGCCCAGATATCAATGGTCAGGGGTTATCATCCCCTCTAAAGTGGTTGTGGTTCTTTCTCCTTCGGGGGCGCTTTGAATTTTCCCTTGTAATTGGATTTGAATAGATTTTAGACTGTCGGGAAGTCCCCAGATTAAGGGGATCATCCTTTCTGGGTCTACAGACATCATCATCAGGGAGCTCTGATGGGGCTTAAGTTCCCAATCGTACCTCATTTGGAAACAAGCCGCTTTCTGCACACTTTCCACTAATTGATCCACTGTGCTTGTTACGGCAAGGGGATCTCCCCTCTCCAGGGAATTTAGCCCTCTGGTCCAATATGCAGCCCACTGAGTTAAGGACCACGGGGCTTGACGATTGCCTGTAGTTAGAAACACACACGTGCCCCAATACCCTTCTGCTTCCTGTTCTGATAACAAAATTCCATCTCCTCCTGACAGGGAGACTCTCCACATATATTCTGTTTCCAATTCCTTCGGAGTTCTCGCAAAGTCTTTTTTCAAATTTTCTAGTTCTGTTGCTGTAAATGGGATTTCTTTGGTAATAACCCAAGGACAGTTATCATTGTTGTCCTCATACAAATATTCTGTTTTAACCAGCGGATACATGTGGGGGAGGCTTTCTATGGTTTTCTTGGCCTCTTGCAAATCTCCCTGAGGGTAAATTTGCCGTATCCCCTTTTCCGCAAGCTTCATTTCTATTTTCACCTGTGCATCTGATTCCCTCAAAAGTTGATTCCTCAATTCCTCCTTTAAATGGAATTTTGGTTTCTCCCCTCCTCCAGAAACTGTTTGTTTACTTCTAATTGCTTCTGCATCAACTTTATCATCATCTGCAGGGAGTCAATTGTGACATTGGTGTGACAAAGCCTCTGTTTCTTGCTGCTGCCAAACTGGCTCCTAATACTGCACAAATGATAGCTTTTCCTTTTCCTGACCTGACTCTAGCTTCTTTTTGCAGTTCCTTTATCCTGTCTATCATATTCTGTGGTTGAAACCGGCAGTCCTTTGCCCAATCCTGTCCTTGGGGTGAGGGGCGAGATCGGTGCATCTCGAGAAGATCGTATAACTTATCTATCCCCTCGGCCAGGGAAGAGACATTATCATGGATATTGACTGCCTTTGGGGCGGCCATCCTATACAACTCAAAGGGGCAATATCATCCTGAGAGTGCCACACCTTAATATCCAATTTTTCCCCTTTTCACTCTCAGGAGGTCACACCTTTCTGTTCTCCGAGAATCCTGTCCGTGATGCCAATTTAATAAATGTCACGATCCACAACCAGATAGACCAATTTGTCAGAGGTTAAACCCTCTTGCGTTCCAACTGACCTCAGATTGCTCTGGGTGGCTGGGGGCGGCTGGACTTAACTCCTGAGTGATGTCCAATTAGGTGTTTTGTCGTGGCCAGGTCTTCGCAATTCTCAGGAACAGAATTAAGACTCAAAACGGAGTCAAGGTTCAAGTCACTTTATTTGGCCCACAACAAGCGTGCAAGAGAAGGGGGGAAGAAAGAGAAAAGAGTGGAAGAGAGAGAGAGAGAGATTGGAACATCTACCACCACAGAGCTATGGCGTCCTGTCAGTCCAATGTCTTCAGGTCCGATGGCAGAGCGTTCTTCGATGTCTTCAGGTCCGATGATGGTCATCTCTGTTCTTTTATTGGGTTGTATTCACTCCTTCCAGGAATCAATTAGCATATTCCAAGAGCTATTTTGTTTAACCACACCCACCACTCAGCAGTGGTGCGCACGCCCAATACTGTCACTGAGTGGTCTCCAGGAGTTTTTAGGTGGTCTTCAGGGGTCTCCGGGTCCCTCTGTCTTCCAGATCCCGGGTCTGGGCGCATGCGCAGGGGTTGGGTTAAATTTAATCAGCTCTCCATTTAGGTCCATAAGAAGGAAGGAAGCATCTGGTCTTGCGGTCTGACCGTTGCTCCATTGCTGACAGTGATGATAGTTGGTGGTGTAGTGTTCCAGCAATGTTGAGACAAACATTTGACACAGTCTCTTAATCTTTCGACACAGTCCCCTACACCCTTCCCTCCAGCCATAGTGCATCCTCCCGCACTTTGTCATGGGCAAGCCTGGTATATTCCCCTTCCCCCTTCACATCTAGTTTAAAGCCCTGTCTATGAGTCCTGCAAGCTCCTGGGCAAAGACCCTCTTTCCTCTATGAGAAAGGTGGCTCCCATGTGATGCCTGTAGTAAGCCTGGTGCCACGTAGGCCATCCCATTGTCAAAAAACCCAGAATTATTACGTTGGCACCAGCCATGGAGCCATGTATTAATAGATTGGTTACGCTTATTCCATGCAATGTCACTGCCTGCAACTGGAAGGAGTGAGGAAAAAAATCTCACCTGGGCTCCAGATTCCCTCACTAGCTGTCCCAGGGCCCTGAAGTCCCTCTGATTGCTCTTGGACTATGTACTGCAGATTCGTCACCCCCCACATGGAAGAGCAGTAGTGGATAGTACTCTGAGGCCCGTACCAAGCTAGGAAGTTTCCTAGTGATACCCCTAACCCGGGCTCCCGGGAGGCAGCAGACCTCCCTATGAGTAGGGTCTGCCCTGCATATTGGTCCCTCCGTTCCCCTTAGCAGGGAGTCTCCTACCACTATCACTCGTCTTTTCCTTCTTGCTGCAGATGTAGTAATTCTGGAAGTATGTTGCTTTGATCTTCACCCCTCCTCTGGCGTAGATGAATCAGCATCCACATTGTCCCCTGCCTGGTCCTCCACAGTTAGAGCCTCATATCTATTGTTTAGAGGCACTTGGGGAGGTATGGGCAAGGAGGAAGTTTTTCCTGCTGCCCCTTTTGCGGACTAGCTTACACTCACTGTTTCCCTTTAAGTCCCTGCCTGTGTCCTGATGGGGGAATGATACCAATTCCTTCTGATCAGGGGAGTTTTCCGGTGGTTGTCTCTGCCCATGTTTCAGGGAGCTCAGGGTGTGGGTCCACCAATCTATCTCATGTTGTGACTCCCTGATGCTTCTTATCCTGTCTGCTTCCCCTCTTAGTTCTACCACCAGGCTGAGTAGATAGTCCACCTGATCACACCGTACACAGTTGTTGTCTGTGTTGCCTTCCATTTCCCGCGCAAGCTGGTGGTACTCCCTGCAGCCAGACGCCTGGATGGCGTGATGTTTTGCTGGGAGCTCCGTATTGGTTGACGTATCCCTTCTGGTAGTTATGGAGGATGCAGCTTGCCACCGGGTGGATACCATGGCTGGGCTGCCTCTTACCAACTCAACTTACCTCCTGAACTGTGAGAGAGACTGCGCCCTTCCCGCTCACTCTATCTCCTCTAACTGCTGCACAAACTGACACGCTGTGCCCTGTTTTTTTATTCTGCGCTGAGTCTGTTCTGCCCATGACGCTAATTGCTGAATGGTCTCTCCCTGTCCTTATCTCGACTCCTAAGCCTCTCAATATCCATTTTCTCTCCTGTCTAGCTGAAAAGGGGAGTGATAGAGCGACTTTGGTGGGCATTGGTGAGCATCTGGCCTCCAGCCAGGGTTAAATCACCACAGCAGCCCTTTGACCATCTCCTGAAGCTCAGTCAACTGTTGCAGGAGGTCCTCCACCTGGACACACCTTGTACAGACTAGATTGCCATCCACCTCTGCTCCGGGAAAGAGGCCTACGCACTTCCCACAGCCTGTTGTCTGCACAGAAGCTTCCATTTTTGATGGAAGAATTTCATTTTTGTGATTGCTTTTCCTTGCATCTCTTGTACTTGTTTCTCTACGGTCAAGGTAGGCTTTCCATCCCACCTCCTCATGTCCCCAACATGGTAACATAGGTAAAACCAAAGGATGCCATGTCCTGTGCACCCTCTATATTCTCTCTCTGGATCAGAGGAAAACTTACTCCTTGTAGCTGAGATACTGGTCTGTACAGGCAGGGAATAGGATATATTGTCTTTGAATTGTTGGACCTTCCAGGAAGGTTTCTCCACAGCCAAGACAGGGGAGGAGCAGAAACTTTCTTTGTATTGCTGAAAGCAGCCAGCCACTTCATTCACAGTTGGTGCCACTTCACCTTTCCAGTCCATTACTGCCAGTGGGTTGGCATACAACAATGGTGCGCTCTGTACAAACTTCCGCTACATAGGCTGTGTTTACTGGAATTCATATGAATCTGTGGGCAACTGCACATTGTCTGGGTCATAATAAACCATCTCCTGCAAGCTACTTCCCTCAGGTACTGGATATCTCTCTGCATGGTGGTCCACTTGCTTGAACAACATGCAACATCTTCTTCTAAGGGATATCTCTCCCTCGTGCCTGGCAGAAGCTGCCTCCAGAGGCTGAGGGCTTCTGTTTTTTTACCAATGCCCCCTTCCCTAGACAGGGATCCCAGCTGCTTGGCTTTCCTACCCTCTACTTCCATGCTACTAGCCACATTATCCCAGCATCGGAACAGCCAGGTAACAAAGTGCTCACCTGGATGATGGCTGAAATCTTTTTTCATACCTCACAGCTCGCTCAGAGACAGGGATCAGGTTACTATCTCTGGTTCTGCCTCTTTCTCGTGCTCCTGTGAGGGTCCTGGTTCATTGTTATCCCTCACTAAGCAAACCAATTTTTTGGTGTATTTTTTTTCTCCTGTATAATGGTGACTGACGGATACTTGTTCAGGTTGGGTTTTTTGGTTCAGCTGCACTGCCTGTCATTGGCATTTGAGTAGCCACAGTGCCTGTTGGCCTGTTTTCCCTCTCTTCCCCCTGAGGGTGCTGCCTACTATGAAGCAGTGTTTGGTAGATACTGGCCAGGGCCCAGCATAGCGCTGTAAGTTGTGCCACAGCACTTTCCCTTAAAATATTCTATCACTTTATCAGGTAGCTGTTCAGGTATGAAGTTCCAAACCATTGGAGGTGAGAAGTTCTCTAGATACTTGCCTATATTCTCCCACATGCCATGCCACCTTTGACTATTTGGCCTCAGAACAGATCTCTGGGCAGTATTCTTAAAACATTTTATTGCACCCCTAAACAGGACTCGAAACACATTCAGGAAACGTAGCAATAGGAGCATGTTTGTGGAGGAATGGCTCCGTGAGAACGGCCACATATTTCCCACTCTCTATCCCTGCGAACAAAACAGCCCGAATGAAATATCACTTTAAAGGAATGCGGAGCCAGCAACAAAGTCAGATAAGGGTTTGGGGAGTATGGTCTGTGAATAGAAGTTCCTAATTTTGAAACATTCCTCTGAGGCATGATAAGATATAGGCCTTGCACAGGTGTCCGCTCTATCGCCTTCACTGTTTTCACTTCCCTCCCGCCATGGCTCCCAGCCATGCTTTGTTCAGCTTGCTAGAGAGTATATAATCACGCTGTTCTGTAGAATAAAGTGAACTGACTGCTTTTAGCCATATTGGTGTGCGGTCTGATTCCTAGCGCCGTCCCGCTCTTTCGAAGACCCTGGACCTATAATTTTCCCAAGGTCTCGATTAGGATGTGGGGAACACTCAACAATTGGCGTCCGAACAGGGACTGGAAAGAAGGTTTCGGAGACGGTTGCTACAGAGGAGGCGCCGCTGAGAATCGTTAGTGTTGCGGTAGCTGGACGTGGGGTCGCTACCCACCCTCTGTGCCCACAATGGAGTGGAGAGCTGCGAGAAACTGCTCTTAAGTACACTCTCTAAGAGAGGCGAGCAGGAATCTCCAATAGGGCTAGCTGCAGAGAAGCCGACTCTAGGTATTTTTCTCAAAGAAAAGCGAGCTGGTGACTCCAATAGGGCTTTCAGACTTAATTAAATGGGCCCGCAGGTCGGGACACCTGCAAGAAGTAGCGCTGATATTCAGTGTTGCTGAGTGGCGAGCGATAGGAGATCATATTTGGGATGTGGTGGTTACTGGAGGAAAGGAAGAAAAACTATTGCGATCGTTGGGTGCGACCGGGCGTGTAGTATTTAACACTCTAAACGCCATGCAGGCTGAGAGGCAAGTAGCTGCTGCAGCTGTTCAAGCTCTGTCTGGCTCAGTGACACCATCTGCCACCCTGTTAGAAACTCCGGTACGCGGACTGGTTCACCCAGTTTGTTCAAATGCTGCAGAGCTGCAGGACTCAATTGAAAAACAGCAATCTAACACCTCGGGGGGTGAAGTTTCCGAGTCCTCTAATTCTACTCCGAAAACTAACTCTGCTTTAAAAACTAACTAGTCAACACAAACTCCAGCTTCTGCTGTTGAGAATACCCCCTCAAATCCAACTCCTAGTTGCCCTCCTTCCTCCAAAGCTACTTGGTCAAATTCAGAAGGGGAGGAAGGAGAGACTGAAATGTGTAAACTTACTGGGTGATTGCAGAAATTGGAAATATCACAAAGAGAAAAATTACAGAAAAGAAATCAACATAAAAAAAAAAAGTAAAGGAGGAGGCAGCTGTTACTCCATCATTGCCTTCTGGTCCTCCGGACCCCGGAGTTCGTAGCCCTCCCTCCCGTTGGACTGGAGTTATACAATATGCTCTCTAAGAGAGTAATTTAAAATGCTTTAAAATAGCTCCCTTTTTGGAGCGAAGAAAGGAATCTTATAACAAACGTAAATACAGCGTTTGATTTGCCTACTTGGGAGGCTATCGGAGTTTAACTCCTTGACGAACCCTCAGTTGGGGCAAAAGAAGCTAAGTCATTAATAACTCTCTGGAAATTAATTGAAAGGACTCTAACCGAAATGGAGGCGGTTTGCGTTGCTGCCGCTTCAGCCTTTGCAGCTTTAACACCAGTTGCGAGTTCTACAGAACCGATTCGAAAGGGAAACAATCTACTACGGAGAACGTGTTTGTGGTTTCTGGGTGCTCTTTCGCCTACCCCAGTTACTATGCTAAGTAATTATGCCGTGTTATCAGAGCAAAGTGATAAATTTGTCGGAACTGACCGGGAAGGGGAGCAAGTAGTGCACGTAAATCTGCCACCACAGTCTGCAAACCCGCCCCACTATGATACCTTTGGAAGGAAAAAATGTGGAAAAAAAAAATACAAGCGGAGTTTGCTTTACCACCCTGACTGAGTTGACTGCTGGCTTCTCCATGCCAATTTTCCTCCCTGGGCCGGATACCTTTGGAAGGAAAATATTTGGAAAAAAACCGTACAACTGACTGCCTTTAATATCTATTCACCTCTAACTTTTACTGAGCCTAAAAGAGCCCATGACGCAGTCGGAGATGTTAACCGCCATCAAAAACTTCAGCTTGTCTTCGAAAAGCTGGAAAACATGAAAGCGGAGCAGGCATTTGCGGCAACAGCATGCACTGCTGTGAAAGGGTTTGCAGAATTGCCCATCCACCCACCCGGACCCTACCAACACAAAGAATCACTGACTACGGCACAGACAAGGAACCTATGCCCACGGACAAGAAACCTAAGGACAGGACACAGGACACCTACGGCCATGGACAATTATTGGCTTCGACAACCATCGGATCAGGGACACATTTTGTATCTACACCCACCGCTCCCACCCACACCGCCCGACAAACATCATCTCCTGATGCCCTAGAGACTCTGCAGAGACTGCTCGTCGGAGCCTGGGCACGTAAGGTGGCGTCAGAGCGGGAAAAATGGTTAAATCAGCGTATTTTGATTCCTACACAATTGTGAAAATTACCAGGGAAAAGTTTATATGGGGATGAGCGGGTGGTGGAGAAAATAAAGTTGAGAGCGGGCCGGTGGGAGGTGGACGGAACAGGTTCCTAGCACTCACCCGGGGCTCAGTCACAGTGACTACCAGGGTCACGCTGTGGTTCACAGCGGGGGGAGAACGGTGCTGCTGGCAGCAGTCGCGACCCGCGATAACGTGCTGCGCAGCCGGGTGCCTTGACAGAATTGCTGTAGAAGTGGGAAAACTACCCCCCCACACCCCCCCCCCACCAATACAGACTGGATGTGACAATTTGTGTCTTGCACTGTCGTTTGTCTGATGCACTGGTTTGCAGCATATGTGCTATAGGTTCAGGGATGCGTTTGTCCACTGAGAGCAAGGCTGGTTATTAAGCAAAAGGATTTTTGATAGCGACCATTGAAAGTGGGCAGCTTATTTTAAAATTAACCTGCAAAACAGAAGTCTCTGTTTGGGTTGAGCAATGTCTGCTTACTCAAGGAAAAAATTGCCCACTTATAGGATTTAATACAGGTGCACCTGACTAAGGGTCATATCAAGCCTTCCACAAGTCTGTGGAACATGCCAAAATTTTTAAAAGATTGGGTTTTCTTTTTCAAAAGGTATCACAGGGTGCGCTCCCACAAGGCATAAAAAATTCACAAACTATGTGCCAGACTTATGTAGCCTGGGCACTTGCTCCAGTACGAAAAACGCATCCTGATCTAATCCTTTATCGTTACATGGATGATATACTGATTGCGGGAAAAAAACTTGGACGTTCAAAGTTTGATTCATGAGTTAACAGTGCATTTGAAAAGCAAGGGATTACAGATTACAGTCTGATTCCTAGCGCCGTCCCGCTCTTTCGAAGACCCTGGACCTAAAAGTTTCCCAAGATCTGGACTAGGACGCGGGGAACACTCAACAGATGTTTGCTTGAACATCCCAAAGGTATTCAAAAGTCTCAAAAGCTGCTGTAACCAGCCTGAAGGAAAAAGGGCAGGTGAAAGAGCAAGAGAAGGTATTCCCCACCCCCCCCTCCATCTTCCACATAGATTGGGTGTGATGACTAATCAATTCTGACACATGTCATCCGAGATAAGGACATAACGGTAATGCAACGTACAAATACCAGCTTAACCTCATGACCGGTGATGATGTTATATCATGAGTCAATATTACACAGTACAGGAAAAGATGAGAATCCTAACCCCTCTCCCAGAGGTGATAAACAGCGCTGCAGGAAAGCCAGAATCAAAACTCAATAGCCTTGGTGACTATTAAGCAGGTATCCTTTATTGCAGTGCTGGGCACACAGAGGATCACTCCTCCGAATGTCTGCGCCTACTGAAGCCAGATTTCTCAAATTTATACAGATTAACTATACATATTCATTATAATGTCTAAGAAAAGGCAAAGTTATGCTAATTATTTCTAAGAAGTCATTTACATTATCCCCTCCCAGATAGAGCATGCTCAGTGACACTCAGGGGGTCTTCCGGTGGTCTTCATGGATGAAGGCTGGACGTCTTCCTCGCTCTCACCGCATGCTCTTTACGTTTCTCCTCCATGCTTATCTGGGCTCCCAACACCTACACCGACTAGTTAGTGCTTCACTGAAAACAAGATATACTCTGTCTCCTAATTGGTCGTTAGTCTTATTATTTATGACTCCTCTATCACCTGCTTCCTCTAGTTTCAAGGCTGTTGCACTATTATGGCTAAGTTTTGTAGCCGCTTTCATGAAACCGCTTATGTGATGACTGCTAAAATCCAAAACTAATCTACTCCTAAAAACACACAAATTCTTACTTCCTTATCTTCAAGGCTGTTACTGTTGAATTGTTATGGCTAAGTTTTGTAGGTGCTCTCACAAGTAGCCTACACAGTTACAGCTTTCTCCTAAACTAATCGATTTTTAAAACCATGAAAATTCTTATATTAATTGTCTCATAAGCAACACCTATATCAATCTATTAAGCATGATTACACTTCTTTGAATCATTCCCCCCTTTTCATGATCCTTACAAATTCTTTTGTAATTCCAAATTGTACTACTCTATTGCAATGCTTTGAAAAATATTCACCTGTCTCAATGTCTTATTTTATTCCTTCTCCAATCCTCGTATGTTATACTGGTCTGTTTGTAACACCACAAAGAACATTGAATTCCCACACAAGAAGTTAAAGTACTTATAAAAACAACAATTGTGAAAACTTTTTTGAGCCAGGCAAAGTTTTGGAGCCAGGAAGTAAGCTTATTCCAAAGCTCTTTAAATCCCCATGATGTATCATCTTGAGCTACTTGGTGAAGAATATTTGTTTGCTTCCACATATTATTTAGTTCTGTTTCAATTTATTTTTCCTGATACCCTCAGCAAGTTTGCAGATGACACCAAGCTGAGTGGTGTGGTCGACACCCTAGAAGGAATGGAAGCCATCCAGAGGGATCTTGACAGGCTGGAGAGATGGGCCCGGGTGAACCTAATGAGGTTCAACACTGCGAAGTGTAAGGTGTTGCACTTGGGCTGGAACAATCCCAGACATAGATACAGACTGGGAGAAGAGCTTCTTGAGAGTAGCCCTGCTGAGAAGGACTTGGGGATTCTGGTGGATGAGAAACTTAACATGAGCCAGCAGTGTGCTCTTGCAGCTCGCAAGGCCAATGGTATCCTGGGCTCCATTAGAAGAGGGGTGGCCAGCAGGGACAGGGAGGTGATTGTCCCTCTCTACTCCGCCCTCGTGAGGCCCCATCTGGAGTACTGTGTCCAGATCTGGGGCCCCCAATACAAGAAGGATGTGGAACTGTTGGAGAGGGTTCAGAGGAGGGCCACAAAGATGATTAGAGGCCTGGAGCACCTGCCCTACAAAGAGAGGCTGAGGGAGCTGGGCTTGTTCAGTCTGGAGAAGAGAAGGCTGCGGGGGGACCTCATTGCAGCCTTCCAGTACCTGAAGGGAGCTTATAAGCAGGAGGGGATTCAACTTTTTAAAAGGATAGACAATGACAGGACAAGGGGGAATGGATTAAAACTAAAGGAAGGAAGGTTTAGATTAGATATTAGGGGGAAGTTTTTTACAGAAAGAGTGGTGAGGTGCTGGAACAGGCTGCCCAGAGAGGTAGTGCATGCCCCGTCCCTGGAAGTGTTCAAGGCCAGGTTGGATGGGGCCCTGGGCAACCTAGTGTAGATCCAGGCCTGAGGTTGGTGGCCCTGCCTGTGGCAGGGGGGTTGGAGCTCTGTGATCCTTGGGGTCCCTTCCAACTCATACCATTCTATGATTCTATGATTCTATGATTTTTCTATGCACAACAGCTTTGATTTATTACCATACCCACACCTCCTTCTTTGGCCAGTAGCAGATCTAAGGCCATTCGATTTTGTCTAACTACGTTACTTAAGGAGGAAACTTCTAATTGCAATCTATGGATGAAATCACTTGTGTCCCTTTGGAATAACTCCATGCTAGCAGATATATTAACCATAGCCTTTTCCAATTCACTTACTCCAAGCCATGGGTGGAATGCCCTTGCGAAACCATGAAAAGCAGTTGGTTGTACTATTAGGGGATTTATTCCCCTTTTATATATTTTCCTCCAAGGGGTTCGTAAAATTCCTGTTGGAGGGTGTGAGTGATTAAATATCCAGTCTCCGGGAATTAGGTATCCTAAAGTACATGTTCCATTCCATTTATGTGGTAATACTTTTCGGGCCCTTCCATCTCCACATAGCCACCATAATCCTTTAGGAATGCAGTCAAATGAAACATCTTCCCTCAATCCCTGAATAACAGGGAGTGGACACCCACTTGTTGTGGGAGTGTTTTGACAAGAAGCTTTTCCTTTGCATGGGTCGAAACATAAACTCCAATTTAGGGCTGTATAGTTCACATTAAAGTTTCCTAATTTTAAAGCCCCTGTATCATTTTTCATTATGATTATGGCTTTTCCCAGACTTTGCAGCTCAAACTTGGGATTGACATTCCCTTATTTGTTATTTTTACAATTGTATGATGTCGGGATATTTGACATCATTGCGGCTGTTCCCCAGCATAATGTTTTTCCACTAGGGAGTTGCATCAAATTTTGACCAGGTAAACATTCAGTCTCTTGAGAGCGTATAGTCTCTTTGCTATCTGGAACTAGAGAATTCTTCGAGGAGTTATAGGGCCAACTCCAATTAGCGTATGCCACTGGTATTCCAAAGAGGGGCAGTTCCATGTTCTCCTTGGGCAATGCTGTACATATCCAACAGTCAGATAAGTTCAAAGCTCTCCCAGTAGCTTGTGTCAGTTGTACATAAGCATTGTCCTTCCAGGCAGTAACAGTTTGAGAGAACCAGATTATTAAATATATACAGTCATTTCTCATGTTACCGTCTCCGCAGTTTCAGCCTTAAGATCCTTGAGATTCAGAGGTCAATTGCTCTCCTGGGGCTCTCTTTACTCGGGAGTAATGGATCCAGGTGGGTCGCTCTCAAACCTTGATGGCTGTGAAAGTTGTTAACAGCACCTGGTATGGTCCATCCCACCTTTCCTGAAGAGGATCACCTGAAAAATTTTTAATAAAAACCCAATCTCCAGGATTAAAAGGGTGTATAGGGTAATCTAAACAGAATCACAGAATCACAGAATAATAAGGTTGGAAAAGACCTTTAAGATCATCAAGTCCAACCATTCACGTACTAAACTAAACCATATCCCTAAGTACTTCATCTACCCTTTTTCTGAACACACAAATTCTTACTTCTTTATCTTCAAGGCTGTTACTGTTGCATTGTTATGGCTAAGTTTTGCGGATGCTCTCACAAGTACCCTACACAGTTACAGCTTTCTCCTAAACTAACCTATTTTTAAAACTATGAAAATTCTTATATTACTTGTCTCTTGAGCTACACCTATATCAATCTATTAAGCATGATTACACTTCTTTGAATCAGAATACATACAAGCACGGATTTACATAGCACGATGTGGACAGATAAAAACACCGTTGTGACCAGCAACTGTTTACCTGATATAATAAGTGCATATAACAAATTTGTTTTACCATGCTCTGGTCACATCTGTTCTTATCTCAACCCTTTGGGCCCCATGTTTGGCATCAAAAAGGACTGCCGTGGTTTAGCTCCAGCCTGCAGCTAACGCTCACTCATCCCTCTTCCCCATGGGAACAGTTTTGGCCAGCTCAGCTCACCTCTGCTGGCTCCTTGGGGAAGTTAACTCTGCCCTGGCCAGAACCAGGACACCCCTCCAAGGGCATGGGGAGGAAAATAGGAGGAAAAAAATAAAAGTTGTGGGTTTCGGATACGGACAGTTTACTAGCAAAGCAAAGGAAGAGGAAAATAGTAACAACAGTATTTAGAATATACAAAGCAGGTGGATACACACTGCCCGGAAACCCGATGCCCTGCCAGTCCCCAAGCAGTGATGACTCCTCCCTAGCCAGCTGCCCTTTTATAATCTGAGCATAGTATCATAGTATGGAATACACCTTTGGCTTGTTTGGGTCAGCTATCCTGGGTTTGTCCCATCCCAGCTTCTTGTGAACCTTAATTCTATCCCAGACAAAACTAAAGCTTGTGGTTTGAGAGAAGGGCATTGAGACATCATTCAGCAATTACTGTCACGGGCAAAACACACTCAACATAGAAAAATACATCTAATTTATTATTAAGCAGAACAGTAGAGAAATGAGAAATAAACCAAATCTTAAAAAACCCTCCCCTCACCCCTCCGTTCTTCCTGGCCTCAACTTTGCTCACAATTTTTTTACCTCCTCCCTCCCAGCGGCACAGGGAGACGGGGAATGGGGGTTACGGTCAGTTCATCACACGTTGTCTCTGCTGCTCCTTCCTCCTCAGGGGGAGGACTCCTGCTCCATCATGGGTCTCCTCCATGGGGGTCACAAGTCCTGCCAGAAAACCTGTTCTGGCGTGGGCTCCTCTCTCCACAGGTCCTGCCAGGAGCTTGCTCCAGTGTAGGCTTCCCATGGGGTTGCAGCCTCCTTTGGGTGCCTCCAGCCTGGTCTGATGTGATGTCCTCCACAGGCTGCAGGGGAATCTCTGCTCCGGCACCTGGAGCGCCTCCTTCTTCACTGACCTTGGTGTCTGCAGAGTTTCTCACCTCTTCTCAGTCCTCCCTCTGGCTGCAAAAGCTACTGATCCTTACTTTTTTCCTTTTTAAATATGTTATCACAGAGGCACTACCACCGTTGCTAATTGGCTTGGCCTTGGCTAGTCTTGGTCTGTCTTGGAGCTGGCTGGTATAGGCTCTGTCAGACCTAGGGGAAGCTTCTAGTAGCTTCTCGCAGAAGCCATCCCTGTAGCGTGCCCCCACCTCCTCCCCGAACCATGACATGCAAACTGAAAACACAGCTTTGCATAGCTTTTCAGTGACAGACACTAGTTTGACCAAAACAAGCCAATTTATTTTGGTTGCTGAATTATTCTACACACACATATATGAGCAGAATTTTGCTAGAAATTTTTTTACTATTCCAGATAAAATCACCTTCTGATTCCTAAAACTTCACTTCAAACATCTCAAAGTGCAAATAAACCTGAACGCATTTATACTCAAAGTCTAGGAATATGCTACGTAACAGTATCCTCAGAATAAGGAAATGTTCTGGCTCAGATTTTCCAAGCTGAACAGCAGGCTAATATGGGAATCTTCACTGTGTCCAGTATCAGATACAGCTCTTTTGTCTTTGAAGTGTCCAATGGTTTTGAGAAAATTTATGGCACTCAGAAATGAAGGTATTTATATTGTTTTAATTTGCATTAGTAATTCTTTACTGAGAAGTCCATGACTGATGGAAAAAGTCCAAATAAGAGAATCACAGAATCACAGAATTGTAGGGGTTGGAAGGGACCTCGAGAGATCATCGGGTCCAACCCCCCTGCCAAAGCAGGCTCCCTAGCTCATATTGCACAGATAGGCGTCCAGACGAGTCTTGAATATCTCCAGAGAAGGAGACTCCACCACCTCCCTGGGCAGCCTATTCCAGTGCTCTGTCACCCTCACTGTGTAAAAGTTCTTCCGCATGTTGGTGCGGAACTTCCTGTGCTCCAATTTGCAGCCATTGCCCCTTGTCCTATCTCCACAGATGACTGAAAAGGGGTTGGCCAATTCCCCTGCATCCCATATTTATAAACATTAATTAGGTCCCCCCTCAGTCTTCTTTTCTCCAGGCTGAACAGCCCCAGCTCACTCAGCCTTTCCTCATACGGGAGATGTTCCAGGCCCTTAATCATCTTCGTAGCCCTTCTCTGGACTCTCTCCAGGAGATCCCTGTCTTTCTTATACCAGGGAGCCCAGAACTGGACACAATACTCCAGGTGGGGCCTGACCAGGGCAGAGTAGAGGGGGAGGATCACCTCCTTCGACCTGCTGGCCACACTCTTCCTGATGCATCCCAGGATCCCATTGGCCCTCTTAGCCACCAGGGAACACTGCTGGCTCATAGCCAACTTGTCATCAACCAGGACCCCCAGGTCCTTCTCCACAGAGCTCTTCTCCAGCAGGTCATACCCCAGCCTGTACTGATACTGACGGTTATTCCTCCCCAGGTGCAAGACTTTACACTTGCTTTTATTAAACCTCATCTGGTTTCTGCCTGCCCAGCTTTCCAGCCTGTCCAGGTCTCGCTGGATGGCAGCGCAGTGTCCCTGCGTGTCAGCCACCCCTCCCAGCTTTGTATCAGAGTACTTGCTGAGGGTGGATGCTATTCCCTCATCAAGGTCGTCAATGAAGATATTAAACAGGACTGGACCCAACACCGAGCCCTGGGGAACACCGCTAGTCACAGGCCTCCAGTCAGATTCTGTTCCACTGATCACGACCCTCTGAGCCCGGTCCGACAGCCAGTTCTCAACCCACCTCACTGTCCACTCATCTATCCCATAATCTCTCAGCTTTTCTATCAGGATGTCATGGGAGACAGTATCGAAAGCCTTGTTGAAGTCAAGGTAGATGACATCCACTGCTCTCCCTCCATCCACCCAGCTGGTGATGAGATCATAGAAGGCTATGAGATTGGTCGAGCACGATCTCCCCTTGGTGAATCCATGCTGACTACTCCTCATGACCTTCTTCTCTTCCAGTTGCTTGGTAATGGCATCCAGAACAAGCTGTTCCATCACCTTTCCAGGGACAGAAGTGAGGCTGACTGGCCTATAATTTTTAGGGTCCTCCTTCTTGCCCTTTTTGAAGACCGGAGTGATATTGGCTATCCTCCAATCCTCAGGTACTTCTCCTGTTCTCCAAGAGCTGTCGAAGATGATAGCAAGCGGCTCCGCAATCACTTCCGCCAGCTCCCTCAGCACACGTGGATGTATCCCATCCGGGCCCATGGATTTGTTTGCATTAATCCCTTTGAGCCACTCCTGGACCAACCCTACCTCAACTAGAGGGAAGCTCTTCATTCCCCAAACACTCCTACTTTCATCCAGGATCTGCGGGTCCCAAGGGGCCTTTGGAGTGAAGACCGAGGCAAAGAAGGCATTCAGTATTTCCACCTTCTCATCATCACCCGATACCAGGACACCCGCCTCATTTGTCAAGGGACCTACATTATCCCTGGTCATTCTCTTCGTATTCACGTATCTGAAAAAACCCTTTTTATTATCCTTTATATCCCTTGCCAGTTTCAACTCCAAGCGGGCTTTAGCCTTTCTAGTTGCGTCCCTACAGGCCCTGACAACATCCCTATATTCCTCCCAGGTGCACAGACCCTGTTTCCACAGTTCATAAACCTTCTGCTTCCCTTTGAGTTTACACATTAGCTCCCTGGTCATCCACGCAGGTCTTCTGCCTCTCTTTCCCGATTTCTTACTCAAAGGGATGCACCTATCCTGTGCTTGGAAGAAGTGCTGTTTAAATGCTAGCCAGCTCTCACAAGCTCCCTTGCCTTCTAACAGCGTAGCCCACGGGATAGCTCCTAAAAGGTTGCGGAAGAGATCAAAGTTAGCTCTTCCAAAATTCAGGGTAGCTATCCTGCTTTTTGGCTTGCTTCTTCCACTCAGGATCTTGAACTGAATCATTTCGTGGTCGCTTTGTCCTAAGCCAAAACTGCTAACCGTAACTGCAAGAATCATGAAATAAGCGTTGCATTGGCTTGTTTTGGCTTTTTCTTGAAATTAAATGAATTAATTTTTTTCCTCTGTATTTGTAAAGGGTAATAACTGAAGCATAGAAGAGGCCAAAGATGGAAAACTGTATATCCAGAACTGCTTTAAAAGAACTTCTCAAATTTTTGGAAAAGGACATGCTGCATCAGGACAGTTCACTGTTACTACAACTTATTGTATTTTTTTTTTAAGTATTTCTATA
Source organism: Porphyrio hochstetteri (assembly GCA_020800305.1). Classification (NCBI taxonomy): domain Eukaryota; kingdom Metazoa; phylum Chordata; class Aves; order Gruiformes; family Rallidae; genus Porphyrio; species Porphyrio hochstetteri. The sequence continues at coordinate 961,719 of JAJHSY010000135.1, read as the reverse complement.
AATATTTAAAGATGTGCACATGCGTAATATACAAAAGAACATTGCAAAGTAGTATAATCTGGAGTTATTTGCCTCTAATTAATAAAGTGGGGACAATATTGTTTTTTCTCTGTACTTATTGTATATTGATCTCTTTGCCACAAGTAAACTTATTCTAGTTCTAAATTTCAGCATAAATTGCTGCTGCGTAAATATTGTATGATTTACTTGTAGAATTCTATGCAAATATTGCTTATGTAATAGGATATTTTCTGTAAATGTACGTGTTTGTTTAAAATATTTAAAATTTGCATATCACAACCCTGTGGTAGTATAAAATTTTGCTGCTAACATTCAAACATGCTATGCACGGTAATTTTTTAAAATAAACAGATATGAGGAAAAAAACATGTTAATCTTGGACACTTAAATAAGTTTAAGCTGTGTGCAGATTTTGTTTTGCTGTGTGTATTGATATGTGCATCTGGAAATGTGCATGTCAGTGTGTATATGTTTCCAGTGCACTGCAGCTTCTCTTTTATTGTGTCATAACCCTTAAAGGGTGTTGCTGGTGTGAGTCTGGCTTTCCCTGTTAGTAGGCACCAGTGAAAACTGCATTGGTGTTTGCCAACACGTATCATAGACTACCATCATCAAAGGGCCAAGATAAAATAGAAGAAAGGAAGGCAGGGTTTGGGAGTGGGGTTCAGTTTCCCACTCCATGAATGACTCGGTGGGGTGGTTTAGGCATCGCAGGAGGCCAGACGACCACCAAAGTTGGTCTATCACTCCCCTTTTCAGTTGGACAGGGGAGAAAATATATATTGAGAGGCTTAGGAGTCAAGATAAGGACAGGGAGAGATAATCCCGTAATCAACGTCAATGGGCAAAACAGACTCAACACAGAGTGAAGGAAAGAAAACTCTCTAATTTATTACACTACACTACACACACAGTGAAACCAGAGTCGGATAATGAGAAGCGTGACCAGATCTTAAAGAAGTGCGACCAGATCTTAAAGTACCTTCCCCCACCCCTCCCTTCTTAGCAGACTTCCCTTTAGTCATGATTTTGCTCCCTTCTTTCCCCCCCATTGTGGCACAGGGAGGGGCAGGGACAGGGAAAATGGGGGCTTCCCTTCTCCGGTGGCAAAACGCAGCTGCTTGCCTGTTTTTTTCTCCTATATGTGATTCCCAGAGGCACTGTGACCATCGCCAACTGGCTCGGCCTTGGTCAGCAGCAAGTCTGGCCTTGAAACGGCCGATGTTTACTCTTCGGGGCCTGCAGAGAGCTTCTAGCTGCTTCTTACAGCAGCCATTTTCTGCAACCCCCATTCTCTCCCAGTACCCAGCTATGCAAAACTGCGACACTCGGTACATGTGATTTTTGGTCAAGTCAGATAACTGCCCTGTGTCTCAGGTTCTCAATCTGTAAAATGGGTGTAGCTGTACTTACCTATCTCGCAGCAGAGTTGTGAGGCTTAACTACTGTTTGCAAAAGTGTTTTGGTATTTTTCATAAATGGCTCCAAGTAAGCGCAGGCACTATGACCATTCTTTTTCACTTTTAAGGTACTGGATATTAAGAGGTGCTGGTGGTTATGGAAATTCAATGATCATATACCTTATTTGATGCTGTTAACTATGAGTGGCACTAGAAGCTAAATAATCTACATTTTTTTGATAAGACACAGCTCAGCTGTGTCCTTATAGCATTCAAAGCAGTATACTGTCACATTATTTTAATGGCAGGAAAGTTAATAGTAAGTGAAAAAGGTAAAATGGAACAATTAAAAAAAATTCCTATATTTTCACTTATTAAATATAAATTACTTTCTTTTGGATCCAGGGCTGTAATGAATGACACTTAAGACCTAGTATGTTTTTTTCTCTGTTGTTTGATTGTTTTTTCCCATGCTGCATTGGCACTTCTAATTAAAACAGCTAAACTTGGATCCTTTTTATGAAAATAATTTAGTGGGGTTTTTTTGTTGTTATTTTTAAACTGAAGATGGATTGCTGCAGCTGAAGGGCCTGGAAAAATACTACAGTCTCTGTGTTCTGGTTGAAACCAAATCCTAAGAACGGAGAACAAAAGTTCTCATTCTCTTTCTTGCTCCATCTTTTTTCTGCCTTTCTCCAAGCTGTTTATTAGAGCAGGTAGGTGATCAAATTTGTATTCAGAGCCAAACACACACAGCCGACATTCAATTTTTAAACACAGTGATAGTGGGGCTTTTCTTTATATACAGTGTCTGAACAGCAGCTGCAAATTCTTTGATGGGAAGGTGTTTTTTTTCCAGTGGCTTCAGTAGTCTATCTTTCCCCACAGACCTTCCCAGAACAGTGAATGGGGATAACTAGAATGTACAAATGTTCATGCTTTTTCACTCGGTTGAAAACACTTTGATATGAGACGCTCGTTTACAGTTCTCTAATGTGAACACTCAAAGAGATGGTGAGAGCCTGACATTGTTCCCTTGATACATAAGCTACTGTTTTGATGCAAGGTAGGGGATAATACTGTAATTGCCTACTAGTCCAGTTCACTGCCTAACATGAAAATTCTTAACAACAAAAAGATGAGGGGCCCCAATTTAGTACTAGCAGTATAGTGACCTCAGGTCATAAACAAAACTGTATGATACTATTTGGAAACTACCTTCAACTGCCAAGTGCGCATGCTCCTGTGTCAGAGCTCTGTTGCAGCCCACAGGCACATGCTCCCTTTCTCCCTCTTCTTCCTCTGAGGTGATGTGGTGGTTTGGCTTTGGCTAGAGGCCAAATGCCCACCAAAGCCGCTCGCTCACTCCCCTTTTCAGCCGAAAAAGGGGAGAAATTATATATCGGGAGGCTTAGGACTCGAGATAAGGACAGAGGGATCGCTCTCCAATTAGTGCAATAGGCAAAACAGACTCAACACAGAATAAAAGAAAGAAAAGTGATTTATTACTACTACAGCTACACACCCAGTGAACCAGAGTCAGGTAATGAGAAGTGCGGCCAGGTCTTAAAGCACCTTCCCCCCACCCCTCCCTTCTTAACAGACTTAAACTTCATTCACGATTTTACTCCCTTCTTCCCTCCCCCAACATGGCATGGGGAGGGGGCAGGGAATGGGGAGTGGGGTTCTGGCAATTCCTCACAAGCTGCTTTCCTCCTCCAGATCTTAACACTTCTGCTTCCCCCCACCTTCTTCGCAGTCTTTAATCATAAATTTGCTCCCATCTTCCCCCTCTGACCGCGGCGCGGGGAAGGTAAGGGAACGGGGAATGGGGGTTTTCAGTCCATTCCTCCTGAGTTGTTTTCCTTCTTAGCTTGTGGGGGGGCATTACACACACACTCCCTTTCCCTGCGGCGAGACAGTCCTTCACAAACTACTCCAGCATGAGTCCTCTCTATCGGGGAGTCATCTCCTCACTACGGGCCTCAGCACAGCTCCCTTCCATGGGGTGCTGACCTCCGGGCTCAGACTGCTCCGGCCTGGTCCCCCCCAGAGTCACAAGTCCCCTGGCAAACCTGCTGTGGTGTGGATCAATCTCTTCACAGGCCGTAGATGTCTCTGCTCCCCGTCCTTATCCATGGGCTGCGAGGGGACACCTGCTCCACCATGGTCTTCTCCACAGTCTGCAGGGGAATCTCTCTCTCTGGCACCCAGAGTTCCTCATTCTTCCCTTCCCTCTCCTTTGGGCCTGGCCTTGGTGTCCACGCAACTTGTTACATCCTCTCACTCCCTTCTCTGGTGGCAAAATGGCTCTGCCTGCAGGTTTCTTTTTTTTTCTCCTATAAGTGATTCCCAGAGGCACTGTGATCATTGCCGATTGGCTCAGCCCTGGTCAGCAGCAACTTTGGCCTTGAATTGGCCGATGTTTACTTTCTGGGGCCTGCAGAAAGCTTCTAGATGCTTCTTGCAGAAGCTGTCTCGGCAGCACAGCTACGCAAAACTGCCACAGTGTGGATGACCTCTCTGCTGCTTTGGCAAAGGGAGAACTCAGTGATTGGCAACTTTTAGTTTGGTTGTGGGGGTTTTAAAACCTTTTTCAATTTTGGGTGATATTTATATTTTTGTATCATAAGAATGTTTTCTTCCAGTATTTGTCATGCCCGTTTATAACAAGCAAAATGCAGGTATTTCATTTCGATTGGAAACACTATTACAGCTATGGGTTTTTTTTTAATGTATTTTTATTTGTATAGAGTGCTTGCTCATGTTAAATAGGAAAGAGAACATAGCACTTTAAAATCTCATAGCTTTTAGCATAAGGAGTTAAGAGGAAAAATTATTCAAACTGGGTCTCATTACTTGTCTATTTTGGTAGGAGCGGGTTTGTGTCATTTCAGTTAGAGAGATAAAATTCTGCCATATAATTTATTTATGTTGAAAATTATTTTTGTAGCATACATAGTAGTCATCAAGTCTTTTGACAGACGTATATTTTTAAAGAGTCTATATGCTATGATGATAGCATTATGTTTTAGCACATTGTTGAAATGTGATTATGGTGCCTACTTTACCTTGAAAGCCCCGTGACAGAAAAGAAAGTCTTTAAACAGCGTTTAGAGAGAAAATGCGTGGATATTCATACAGTTCTGGACAGTATTTTCTTTACCATTTTTGATCTAGTGTGATTCTCGTTTTAACCTTGAAAGGAAATTAAAAAAACTCTCTAAATATAAATGTTCAAACACTGATAGAAATTCTAATGTGAATAAAAATACTGTTGAAGAACGGCTAAAGGAAAGGGGGCACGACCCCCAGGATATGTTGTACAAGCCAGGCTCTGAGGGTCACGAATATATAGTTATGGAGTAGGCCTATTGGTAGTGGCTTGTCAGCATGACTTGGCAAAGTCAGGGAACGGAGACAAACAACTGATCGGAACTGAAACCCGAGAGGAAGAGGAAGAAGAGCTATGTTATGGTAATTGACTTGTAGGCATAATTAGTGATGGTATAAAAGAGGGTGAATCAGCATTAAAGGCAGAGCTTGCTTTACCACCCTGAGTCAACTGCTGGCTTCTCCACGCCGATTTTCCTCCCTGGGCCGGATTCCCTCCCCCCACAAATGGCGCCCGAACACGAGATTGGATGGATGGCGTGGCTCGGACAAGGACTGGCGAGCTCCTGATACCGCGGCCGAGGGAGTCAGCGAAACTCTGGAGAAAAAGCATCTGGAAACCATCACTTCTGCAGCCAGATCTCTCATCAAGGTCAGCGAAAAATGAACGAGGAAACAACACTTTGCCGCAGTACTCCTGATAAGGTGTTACAGCTGTGGGAAAGAGCTATAGTCAGGATTTTAGCAAAAATCCTTTCAAAGAGAGGCATAAAATATGATGAGTCAATGCTGAAGTGTCTGCTGCAGTGGTGTCGTGATCATGGAGTTTTAGTCGAACTGCACTTAGTGCTCAGCATAAACACCTGGCAAGGGGTGGGAGATAAATTATGGCATGCGGTCTTTAGGGGAGGCAAGAAGGCAGAGATACTTGCTGCTGCTTGGAAACTTGTTATGCCTACTCTGGAGGACATAAAAGCGAAGAAGCCAGCCACTCCCAGGGCTGTTAAATCTCCCGCAGCTACTGCATGCCCTGATGTAAAGAGCCTGTAGTCCCAGGACTGACCGCCCCCCCCACCCAAAGACTACGAATACGAAAAGACACAGAGCTAAATTTCATGGTGGGACCCGGCGTGGTTGGACACGGGGCCAAATTTTGTGGTAGACACGGGGCCAAATTTCGCGGTGGGACGCGGTGTGGTTGGACACGGGGCCAAATTTCGTGGTGGGACGTGGCATGGTGACACACGGGGCCAAATTTCGTGGTAGGACACGGGGCTAAATTTTGCAGTGGGATGCGGCGCGGTTAGACGCGGACAAAGAAGAAATTGTGCGCAATGGATAAAGAGGTAGCTCTCTCCTTATTGCAACGCTTTTTAGAAAAGCGGGGTGTAGATTGGGGGTAGCGAAAGGACTTTTTGGTGATCCGGAGTTATGAAGGAGAGTGGAGAAAATATAGGGACTGTCTGTTGCCTTCTGCTCCTCCGGACTCGGGACTTCGTAGACCTCCCCTCCCGTTGGACTGGAGTTATACAATATGCTCTCTAAGAAAGCAATTAAAAATGCTTTAAAACAGCTCCTTTTGTGGAGTGAAGAAAGGAATGAGGCTATTGGAGTTTAACTCCTTGATGAACCCTTAATTGGGGCGAAAGAAGATAAGTCGTTAATAACTCTCTGGAAATTAATTGAAAGGACTCTAACCGAAATGGAGGCGGTTTGCGTTGCTGCCGCTTCAGCCTTTGCAACTTTAACACCAGTTGCGAGTTCTACAGAACCGATTCGAAAGGGAAAAAATCTACTACGGAGAATGTGTTATTGTTTCTGGGTGCTCTTTCACCCACCCCAGTTACTATGCTAAGTAATTATACTGTGTTATCAGAGCAAAGTGATAAATCTGTCGGAACTGACCGGGAAGGGGAGCAAGTAGTGCACATAAATCTGCCACCACGGTCTGCAACCCCCCCCACTATGATACCTTTGGAATGAAAATATTTGGAAAAAAAACGTACAGCTGACTGCCTTTAATATCTATTCACCTCTAACTTTTACTGAGCCTAAAAGGGCCCATGACGCAGTCGGAAATGTTAACCGCCATCAAAAACTTCAGGTTGTCCTTGAAAAGCTGGAAAACATGTAAGCGGAGCAAGCAGCTGTGGCAACGGCATGCCCTGCTGTGAAAGGGTCTGCAGAATTGCCCACCCACCCACCTGGACGTCACAGACACGAAGAATCACCGACTAAGGGAGACTCTGCAGAGACTGCTCATCGGAGACTGGGCACGTAAGGTGGCGTCAGATCAGGAAAGATGGCTAAATCAGCGTATTTTGCTTCCTACACAATCGTGAAAATTACCAGGGAAAAGTTTATGTGGGGAAGAGCGGGTGGTGGAGAAAAGAACTTGAGAGAGGGCCAGTGGGAGGTGGACGGAAGAAGATCCTAGCACTCACCCGGGGCTCACTCACAGTGACTAGCGGGGTCACGCTGTGGTTCACAGCGGGGGGAGAACAGTGCTGTGGGCAGCGGTCGCGACCCGCGACAACGTGCCGCGCAGCCGGGTGCCTTGGCAAAATTGCACTAGAAGTGGGAGAACTTCACCCCCCATACGGACTGGATGTGACCATTTGCGTCTTGCACTGTTGTTTATCTGATGCATTGGTTTGTTTGTATGTGCTATGGGTTCAGGGATGCGTTTATCCACTGAGAGCAAGGCTGGTTATTAAGCAAAAGGATTTTTGATAGCGACCATTGAAAGTGGGAAGCTGACTTTAAGAATTTAACCTGGAAAACAGAAATCCTCGTTTGGGCTGATTAATGTCTGCTTACTCAAGAAAAAGAAAAATTAAAAAAAAAATTGCCCACTTATAAGATTTAATACGGGAGCACCTGACTAAGGGTCATATCAAGCCTTCCACAAGTCTGTGGAACAGGCCAACATTTTTAAAAGATTGGGGTTTTCTTTTTCAAAAAGTATCACTGGGTGCAGTCCCACAAGGCGCGCTCCCACAAAGCATAAAAAATTCACCAACTATGTGCCAGACTTATGTAGCTTGGGCGCTTGCTCCAGTACGAAAAATGCATCCTGATTTAATCTTTTATCATTACATGGATGATATATTGATTGCGGGAAAAAACTTGGACGTTCAAAGTTTGATTCATGAGTTAACACTGCATCTGAAAAGCAAGGGATAACAGATTACAGAAAATTCACAATAGTAGAAATATTTGGACTGACAGATTGATAAAAGTACCATAACACCTCACAGGACTGAAATCAAAGCTGAGGTTAGCACATTAAATGGTGTTCAAAAGTTGCTTGGAAATATTCACTGGATTAGATTATTGTGTGGTATTACGCATCAGTATTTTATTACCCATATTCGCAGCCACACTGAGCTGACTAACTCAAGGTCTAGCAGACAGAAACCAGAGAGCAGACAGGCTGCTAGCACAGGCCTGGGCTGCTCCCTCAGCAGACCGCTTTGCACGAGCTCAGAAGTTGCATGCATTTTTGTTAACCAATCTGCTATGGTGCTATAACAACAATACCACTTGTTGGTTGCTGAGGCTAAAGGAATTGTACAGTTGTGCCTGGATTGTCAATTCACCAGTGGCCTTGCCCCTGGCATGAATCCTCGTGCAAAGCCATAGTGGAACATATGAATCAAACTCTCAAGCATTTGCTTCACAAACAAAAACGGGGAGAGAAGGGTATCTCTCCGGCTGATTGATTAAATAAAGCTCTTGATGTTTTGAACTATTTATGTCTGCCACAGACTGTTTGGTACCTTCAATAGTGAAACATGCAGTAGGTTTAAAAGGAGGCTTAAAAAAAAAAAAAAATTAATGTTAGGTGTTCGTAAAAAATGAAGTTGCAGGTACTAACTTGGGGAAGGAGATCTGCCTGTGTCATTACAGATACGGGAACCAAGTGGATAAAGCCATGGATCCAGAAGAAATCAAGCTTGCATGAACCAGGACGGGATCCTGATCACAGTAACCGAAGTCAAGTGTTCCAACTGCAGCCACAGTGGACTATGAAGTTTGCCGTGTGTCGTGGTTTTGCCCCGGCCGAGGGCCGCACCCCACACAGTCGCTTGTACTTTTAAAAGGAAGGGGGAAGGAAAGTTGGGGGAGGGGGAAAAGGGAAGGAAGAAAGGAGGAAAAGAAACCACAACCTAGAAACCAGAACCACGCAGGTTGGGATAAGGATAGTTTACTAAACAATAACAGAAAACTAGATATAACAATAACAGAAGTTTAAAGTACAAAATAGATGAAACTGGTGATACACAATGCAGTTTCTCACCAAACCACAGAACTCAGGCCGCACAGCTTAGAGCCCGTCCCGGAAAAAAACCCGACCGTCCCCAGAAACTGCACGTCCTGGCGTTGTCTCCTCCTCTTCCCCCCAGTCCTCCTTTATACTGAGCATGACGTAACTGGCATGGAATATCCTCTTTGGCCAGTTCGGGTCACCTGTCCTGGCTGCGTCCCCTCCTTTCTCATTAGTAAGGAAGTATGAAGAACTGAGAAAGGTACTTGATTGCCCGGCAACAACCAGAAACATCAGGGTGCTATCAGCACTGTTCTCATCCTAACACCCAAACATGGCATTCCATCCACTGCTAAAAATAATTAACTCCATCATAGCTGAAACCAGGACAACATCCTTCGTCTTCTTCTTATTATTATTATTATTCGTATAATTGTTATTTTTATTCTTTTTATTCTTCGTATTCTTCGTATTCTTCTTCGTATTTTTCTTCGTATTCTTCTTCATCTTCTTCTTCGTATTCTTCTTCGTATTCTTCTTCGTATTCTTCTTCTTATTCTTCTTTTTTTCTTCTTCTTTTTGTTCTTCTTTTTCTTCTTCTCGTTCGTATTCTTCTTCGTATTCTTCGTATTCTTCGTATACTTATTCCTCATCTTCTTCGTCTTCTTCTTATTATTATTACTCGAAATCTTTGTATTATTCGTATTCTTCGTCTTCTTCTTTTAATTCTTCGTATGCTTCTCCTTCTTCTTCTTCCTGTTCTTCCTCTTCGTATTCTTCTTCTTCTTCATCTTCTTTTTTTCTTCATCTTCATTTTCTTTTTTTCTTCTTCGTGTTCTACTTTTTCTTCTTCTTCTTAGTATTCTTCGTATTCTTCGTATTCTTCTTCTTTGTATTCTTCTTCTTCTTTTTATTTTTTTCTTCTTCCTCTTCTTCTTCTTCTTAGTATTCTTCTTTGTACTCTTCTTCTTCATCATCTTCTTCTTCTTCTTCATCTTCTACTTATTCGTCTTCTTCTTCTTCTTGTTCGTATTCTTCTTCTTCTTCGTATTCTTCTTCATTTTCGTATTCTTCTGATTCTTCTTCGTTTTCTTCTTCTTCGTATTCTTCTTCCTATTCTTCAACGTCTTCGTATACTTCTTCATATTCTTCTTCATATTCTTCGTACTCTTCTTATTCTTCATCTTCTTCGTATTCTTCTTATTCTTCTTCGTAATCTTCTTCTTCGCATTTTTCTTCTTCGTATAGTTCTTTGTATTCTTCTACTTCGTATTCTTCTTCTTCTTCCTTTTCTTCGTCTTCTTCTTCTTTGTATTCTTCTTGTTATAATTCTTCTTCTTCTTCTTCTAATTATTTTTTCTTCTTCTGCTTCTAATTTTTATTCTTCGTCTTCTTCTATGTCTTCTGTTTCTTCATCTTCTTATTCTTCTTTGTACTCTTCTTCTTCTTCATCTTCTTCGTATTCTTCTTTGTATATTTCTTCATATTCTTATTCTTCTCTGTCGTATTCTTTTTATTCCTCTTCTTCATATTCTTCTTCGTATTCTTCTTCTTCGTATTCTTCGTATTCATCTTATTCTTCTATTTCTTCTTCATATTCTTCTTCTTCGTATTCTTCTTCGTATTCTTCTTCGTATTCTTCGTATTCTTCATCGTATTCTTCTTTTAATTCGTTTTTTGCTTCTCCTACTTCTTCTTCGTGTTCTTCTTCGTATTCTTCTTCTTTGTATTCTTCTTCTACTTCTTCGTATTCTTTGTATTCTTTGTATTATTCTTCTTTGTATTCTTTGTATTCTTCGTATTATTCTTCTTCGTATTCTTCTTCGTATTCTTATTCTTCTTCATATTCTTCTTCGTATTCTTCTTCTTCTTCGTATTCTTCTTCTTCTTCGTATTCTTATTCGTCTTCGTATTCTTATTCGTCTTCGTATTCTTCTTCTTCATATTCTTCATATTCTTCGAGTCTGTCCATATATTTATTGTCTTTCCTTTACTTAATTCCAATGCTCGTGTCAATGTAGTCAGTTCTGCTTTCTGTGTATTGGGTGATGCTTTTGCTTCTATTACCGTGTTCTCGGTTGTTACCGCATATCCAGCGTAGTTAACTCCATTCTGAACCAAACTGCTGCCATCCGTAAACAGCTCCCATTCAGGATTCTCAAGGGGAATATCCTTCAGGTCCTCTCGGCTGGAATATGTATGTTCAGTGGTCACGATGCAGTCATTTCCGAGTTGTTCTTCCTCCTGCGAAGCACTTAAGAGAACTGCAGGATTCACAAGGTTAGCTGTTTTCAGGATTACATCATCTTGTTCGCTAAGAATTACCTGGTATTTCATCTTCCTGCTAGGAGATAACCAATGTCCCCCTTTTTGTTCCAACACTGTAGCCACCATATGTGGGACGTAGACTGTAATTGTTTTTCCCAAAGTAAGTTTTCTAGCTTCTTATATCAATATTACTGTTGCTGCTACTGCTCTCACGCAAGAAGGCCATCCTTTGCTTACTGAGTCCAATTGTTTGGAAAAATATCCCACTGGTCATTTCCAGCTTCCCATTCTCTGGGTTAGGACTCCCAAAGCAATATGTTGTCGTTCATGGACAAATAAGTGAAAGTCTTTAGCATGGTAATCCCAAGGCTGGTGCTGTCATCAAGGCTAGTTTAAGTTTTTTTAAAAGCCTCTCGTTGTCGTTTACTCCATATAAGAGAGATAGACTTCTGGGCTTCGTACAATGGTTTGGCTATTAGACCATAATCCATGATCCAAAGCCGACACCATCCTGTCATTCCCAGAAATGCTCTCAGTTCATGTACACTTTGAGGCTCTGGAATAGCACAAATTGCCTCTTTTCGGTCTGTCCCCAGCCTCCGTTGTCCTTGTGAAATTTCAAAACCCATGTAAATTACAGTTTGGTTTGCTATTTGAGCTTTCTCCTTGGATACCTTGTATCCATTAAGTCCCAAAAAGTTTAAAAGTTCAATGGTTACCTGTATACAAGCCGATTTTTCTTCAGTATCTATTAGAATATCATCCACGTATTGCAAGAGCAAATGTTCTGGTCGTGGAGTCACTGTCTTCTCGTTTGTCCAGATCTCCAATTCCTTTGCTAACTGGATGCCAAAGATGGTCGGACTGTTTTTAAACCCTTGGGGTAGCCGTGTCCATGTCAGCTGTACCTTGCACCCTGTTTCTTGACTTTCCCACTCAAAAGCAAATAATTTACAACTTTCCTTTCCAGGGGCATGCAAAAGAAAGCATCTTTAAATCAAGCACTGTAAACCAGTGATAACTTTCTTTCAGAGCAGTCAACAATGGGTGTGTGTCTTTCACAATTTGGTTTACAGCTCTTAAGTCCTGTACCAATCTATACTTACCATTTGGCTTTCGTACTGGAAAAATAAGCGTGTTATATTCTGATTCACACTCTTCTAAGATCTTATATTCCAAAAATTTATCAATCAACTTTTTAATTCCCTGTTTAGCCTCAGGTTTAATTGGGTATTGTTTAATTCTAACTGGTTTTGCACTTTCCTTCAATTTGATTTTTACTGGCTGTGCTAATTTAGATTTCTCTGGGATATCGGTTTCCCACACCATAGGGACCACTGCGTAGCTAACTTCTGGGGGGATTTCTTGTACCTTTGGTTTTTCCTTCAACATTAAAATGTCACCTGTTTTTGATTCAGGTATCTTTAACAATAATTCTCCATCTTCAAAAACAATTTGTGCATTCAATTTAGATCATAGATTCCTTCCCATTAAGGGTATTGGACATTCTGGAATGTACAAAGATTCATGTGTTATAATTTTCATTACAGAATCACAGAATTATCAAGGTTGGAAAAGACCTAGAAGATCATCCAGTCCAACCATTCACCTATTACTACTAGCTCCCACTAAACCATATCCCTCAATACAACATCCAGTCTTTCCTTGAACACCCCCAGGGTTGGTGACTCCACCACCTCCCTGGGCAGTGCATTCCAGTGCCTGACTACCCTTTCTGAGAAGTAGTGCTTCCTAATGTCGAGCCTGAATCTCCCCTGGCGCAGCTTGCTACCATTCCCTCTAGTTCTGTCACTGCCTACACGGGAGAAGAGGCCGACCCCCAGCTCACTACAACCTCCCTTCAGGAAGTTATAGAGAGCTATAAGGTCTCCCCTAAGCCTCCTCTTCTCCAGGCTGAACAATCCCAGCTTCCTCAGACGCTCCTCGTAAGGCCTGTGTTCCAGACCCCTCACCAGCTTAGTAGCCCTCCTCTGAACGCGTTCCAGAGCCTCAATGTCTTTCCTGTAGTGAGGGGCCCAAAACTGAACACAGTACTCGAGATGCGGCCTCACAAGTGCTGAGTACAGGGGGACAATTACCTCCCTGCTCCTACTAGTAACACTATTTTTGATGCAAGCCAGGATGCCGTTGGCCTTCTTGGCCACCCGCGCACACTGTCGGCTCATGTTCAGCCGTGCATCAATCAGTACCCCCAGGTCCATTTCCTCCACACAGTCCTCCAGCCACTCCGCCCCAAGCCTATAGCGCTGCCTGGGGTTGTTGTGGCCAAAGTGCAGGACTCGGCATTTGCTCTTGTTGAACCTCATGCCATTGGCTTCAGCCCAGCTCTCCAGCCTGTCCAGATCCCTCTGTAGGGCCTCGCTACCCCCAGGCAGATCCACACTCCCAGCCAATTTAGTGTCATCTGCAAACTTACTGAGGGTGCACTCAATGCCCTCATCTAGGTCATCAATAAAGATATTGAAGAGGACAGGCCCCAGCACCGACCCCTGGGGAACACCACTCGTGACCGGTCGCCAGCTGGATTTAACTCCATTTACTACCACTCTCTGAGCCCGGCCCTCCAGCCAGCTCCTTACCCAGCCGAGGGTGTACCCATCCAAGCCACGGGCTGCCAGCTTCTGCAGGAGAATACTGTGGGAGACAGTGTCAAAGGCTTTGCTGAAGTCTAGGTAGACCACATCAACAGCCTTTCCCTCATCCAGCAGATGGGTCACTAGATCATAGAAGGAGATCAGGTTGGTCAAACAGGACCTGCCCTTCATGAACCCATGCTGGCTAGGCCTGATCCCCCGGCCATCCCGCACATACCGCATGATCTCCCTCAAGACTATCTGTTCCATAACCTTCCCTGGAACCGAGGTCAGGCTAACAGGCCTGTAGTTCCCCGGATCCTCCTTACAACCTTTCTTGTAAATGGGAGTCACATTGGCAAGCCTCCAGTCTTCTGGGACCTCACCAGTCAGCAAGGAGGACTGATAGATAATGGAAAGCGGCTCGGCTACCACCTCTGCCAGTTCCCTCAGCACTCTCGGGTGGATCTCATCCGGCCCCATGGACTTGTGGCAGTCCAGTTGGAGTAGGAAGTCTCTGACTGTTTCTTCCAGAATCACAGGGGAGTTAGCATGCTCCCCAGCTGAGACTACCAGGTCAGAGAGAGGGGTACCCTGAGGATCTGTTTGACCTTTAAAGACAGACGTAAAGAAGGCATTCAGAACCTCCGCCTTTTCCTTATCCTCAGTGATCACATTCCCAGCCTCATCCAGTAAAGAGTGGATATTTTGCTTCCGAATGGCAAATTCAAGGGTTGTAAGAATGGCCAGTTTTCCTCTTTCCCTGTGGCTCCCACAATGTTTGCTGTTTTAGTTCCTATTTTCCCTTTTTTGCTCATTTAATACCGAGAACGTTGCTCCTGTATCCACCAAAAATGTGACCTCTTTTTCTCTCAGCTTTATTGGAACCAGAGGCTCAGCTGGGTTTGCCTCCGGTTCTAGTCAATTTGTGTATTCCCCCAGAACCATCACATTTGCTGTTGCCTGTTGACTAGCTGTTCTTTTTGGACATTCATTTTTCCAGTGCCCTTCTTCTTTACAAAAAGCATACTGATTTATTCCTAGAGGGGTTTTACCACTTATTCCCCCTCTTCCCCCTTTTCCCCCTCGCATTCCTCCCCTTAAAAGACCTCCTCTGCTCGCATTCTTGCAGTTCTCAAAACCATCTGTTTTTCTGTGGAATCCATAAGGGTGTCCAAAATCACTTATCATCCCAATCCGGGTTTTGTGCTTTAATGATAATTCCCATAATTCTTGCAACCTTACCAGGATCCTCCCTATAGGGACCAGCTGATTCTTTCCATATAACCAAATCTGAAGGAGTAAAGGGTATTTTTACATAGTCTGGCCCATTTTGCCCAACTCCTTGTCTCAAGGGGGCTATTACTCGTTTCCTTGTTTTTGACCTTAAGGGGGTTATTATATGGGTACGCTGCCGTGTCCTTCTGGATATTGGTGGAGAAAGTTCCAATTCAGATTCTCCTTCCTCCTCTTCTAATCCACTACTATCTGGACGGGGGCCAGGTTGAGATTCCCTTATTTCAGGTTCTGGCACTGCTGGCCTCATTGGATGATTAGTGCCAGAATCGGGTCTGTGTTCCGGAGAGGGTATGGGAATAGGAGGATGGATCAGAACAGCAGGAACTGCCGGGGCAGTTGGAGCAATATCTAATTCTGGACCTATGTCAGTATGTCCTTTCCCTTTTAATACCAAATGCTTATAACACCTTTTGGTGGAGATACATGCAGGGCAACGTTCTTGAACCTTTTTGTCTTTTATCATAAGGGACATTTCTTGGTTATTCGATTCACATTCCTCTTGCCACTCTGGTTTCTCTCTTAAATAGAGGAATAAATCTACATATGGGACCTCATCCCATTTTCCTTTCCTCTTAGAAAACAACATTAACTGCAAAATAGTATCATAGTTCAATGTTCCATTCAAAGGCCACTTTTCTTCACTATCCAGTTTATACAGTGGCCACTCATGATTACAATATTCAATGAGCTGATTTTTATGAAAATCACTTTGCAATTCCTTCCAGTGTGCCAAAAGGCAGCCTAAGGGAGAAGCCCTTGGTACTGGACCTTGCCTCCCCCCAAACAGTTTTGAAAATTTTAGTGCCATTGAAAATGAATGTGGTTGCTTGCCTTTTGTATTTGCCAATTATGAATTTTGGCAGGAGTTAAACCCCCTTGCGTTCCAGCCAACCTCAGATTACACTGGGCAGCTGGGGGCGGCTGAGCTTAACTCCTGAGTGATGTCCAATTATACTTCACATCAAATACTTAAGTATAATTTCAGCAATTGTTTCTTTCTTTTGCTTCACGTCTCACCACAGATCAAAGTTTCACGCTTCCACACTCACTTTGTGCACGTCTCATTCACTCACATTTATACACAACTTCAACATACAATTTCTCAAACATAAAGCACAGAATTCAATACGCCATTTAACCAATACCTTAGTTCTATATACTTAGAACTTAAACCTTTACCAGTAAGGTCCCTTATTTCCTTTATGTGGGCCCGCTTTTTATACCTTTTTACCTTTTACCTTTTCCACTGTTGCCAACCCTGCGATCGCTTTCGCATTCGCCTTACGGGCGGCGCCTAGGCTTCCACACCCGGGAATTCCCTGCCCAACCACGCGGAACTTTCGCTCCGTCTAACTGGCAGGCTTCCTGGTCTTCACCTGGGCCCAACCAAGCAGAGCTCGAAGAGCTGCGACTTACAGGCTAGTTCACCAGGCAGGCTCCCCAATTTTTAAGAAGTGCCTTACCTCTCCAGGGAACGTTGTGAGGAGCTGTAAGGGTCAAAGGCGATGTCTCTCCCAGAGAATCCCTCGGTGCCGGCTGGAGTTCGATCAGCGCTCGATCCCGTCCAGTCTCACTCGCAAGGTCCCATCTGGGTCGCCAAAACTGTTAGCGGTCGCAATCGCGAAGAACTTATCTACGCAGAGCAGATAAGCAGGCACTTCTTTATTCCAGCGCTGGGGAACACGGGGGATAACTCCTCCAAAGACGTGTTCACCCAAAGGTACAAAGCAGAGCATATTTATACAATTTTTAACAAAGATTATTGCGCAAAATGCTCGCTTCTTAGCTTAACCTTTACAATGATTGGCTTTTGATTGCTTCACTTTATCTATATTCTTATTCTATAAAAATGATTGGTTAGCTATGCTGATTATTTTAAATACAATGGGGGGAGGGTATTGATTAGCATATTCGTGTTATTTCCTGGAAATTATTATCATATGTTAATGTCCCTTGCGCATGCGTAGTTCTGTTGAGCGGGGGTCCTCTGGTGGTCGTCGATAGTCTTCCTCACTGCGCAAGGTCACTTCGACTCCAGCTGTTATTTCGTAACTGCAGTTTCTTCATATACTTATTGTTTCAACTCAAGGTCCGTGACTGGTACCCATTGTTTTAATCCAAGGTCTGTAGAGATTCTTCATAGTGATAAAGACACAGTGTTTTGTTCCTAAAAGTTCTAGTGTACAGTATATTCTTACTATTATGGTTCGCTAAAATCAAATATAATCAACTGTTCCTAACAACTCCCCCAGAGCACACCTTGCACAAGTAGAGCTTGCACCCTCCTCCACCCAGGAGTGTGGGGTACAGACTTTACAGCCCTCTACCTGAACAGCAGCTTCCTTGATAGGAAGTTCTGTCTGGGTGACTGCCTCCACTCATCCCAGGCTAGCCAGGCTAGATAGATGGGTTCCCAGCTGCTGCAGAGTACAGCCCTTGTCTGGTCTCTACCACTGTGCTTCAAACAATCTCAAAGTACTGCCTAATAAGCTCTTCTTATTTCCTGGAGACCTGAAGCTGCTGGGTAGGCTTGCACAGCCCACAGCTAGCTGGGGTGACGGTTGGGGCTGTAGCCTAAGCCTTTGGGTGAGCAGAGTAGGAAGCAACCCGATAACTGGTAGAATACACAGCCCTCTCCACATGAACTCATGATTACAATATTCAATGAGCTGATTTTTACAAAAATCACTTTGCAATTCCTTCCAGTGTGCCAAAGGTGTGCAACACCTTACACTTCTCAGTGTTGAACCTCATTAGGTTCACCCGGGCCCACCTTTCCAACCTGTCAAACATACCACTCAGCTTGGTGTCATCCGCAAATTTGCTGAGGGTGCACTCAATTCCATCATCGATTTCATTGATAAAGATGTTAAAGAGAACTGGTCCCAAGACAGAACCCTGGGGGACACCGCTTGTCACCAGCCTCCACCTGGACACAGACCCATTGACCACCACCCTTTGGCTACGGTCTGTCAACCAGTTTCTTATCCACTGGATGGTCCACCCATCAAATCCACATCTCTCCACTTTAGAGATAAGGATGTGGTGGGGGACTGTGTCAAAGGCCTTGCACAAGTCCAGGTAAATGACATCGGTTGCCTTCCCTTTATCTACCGATGCTGTCACTCCATCATAGAAGGTCACCAGATTGGTAAGGCACGACCTTCCCTTGGTGAAGCCGTGCTGGCTGTCCCGGATCACACGCTCATCCCTCATGTGCTCCAACATGTCATCCAGGAGGATCTGTTCCATGATCTTCCCAGGCACAGAGGTGAGGCTCACCGGCCTGTAATTCCCTGGGTCTTCCTTGCTCCCTTTCTTATAAATGGGAGTGACGTGACATTTTTTCCAGTCCCCAGGGACCTCTCCTGACAGCCACGACTTTGCAAATATGATGGAGAGCGGCTCGGCAACCACATCAGCCATCTCCTTCAGGACCCTGGGATGCATGTCATCTGGCCCCATAGACTTGTAGACATTCAGTCTCATGAGGCAGTCTCAGACTTGCTATGCCCTTACAGTGGTGGTGGTGGGGATTTACTCCCCCAGTTCCCACCTAGAGGTCCAGGGATGCAAGGTCCTGGGACTTGAGAATTATGAGAATCCTGGCTGCCAGAGAAGACCGAGGCAAAGAACTCATTCAGTACCTCAGCCTTCTCCTCCTCATCAGTTGCAGCCAATTCTCCTTTCTCATTTACCAAGGGGGTACGCTCTCTTTGGCCTGTCTCTTCTGGCCAATGTACCTGTAAAATTCCCTATTAACCGACCGAAACCTAAACACTACATTCTTCGACCCTGCTGGTGGAGGAGACCCAATCCTATATCAACACCTCTTCTGATTCTTCGGACACCCAGAATTCTACATCCTAATTCTTCCCGGATTCGGAATCATCTCACATGTTGTCACTTACTACGCAGGAAAAAAAGAACCCTTCGGCTACATGGGCATAGTGTGAGCCATACTCTCCATCGGATTTCTAGGCTTCATTGTATGGGCTCACCACATATTCACAGTCGGCATAGATGTGGACACCCGAGCATACTTCACATCCGCAACAATAATTATTGCAATCCCTACTGGAATTAAAGTTTTCAGCTGACTAGCCACACTCCACGGAGGAACAATCAAATGAGATCCACCAATACTATGAGCCCTAGGCTTCATCTTCCTATTCACTATTGGAGGTTTAACAGGAATCGTTCTAGCAAACTCCTCACTAGATATTGCCCTACATGACACCTACTACGTAGTTGCCCACTTCCACTACGTACTGTCAATAGGGGCCGTATTTGCCATCCTAGCAGGATTCGCCCACTGATTCCCACTCTTCACAGGATTTACCTTAAATCCAACCTGAGCTAAAGCCCACTTCGGAGTAATATTTACAGGAGTAAATTTAACTTTCTTCCCCCAACATTTCCTAGGCCTAGCGGGAATACCACGACGATATTCGGACTACCCAGACGCCTACACCATATGAAACACCCTATCCTCAATCGGCTCATTAATCTCAATAGTGGCCGTAATCATGCTAATATTCATCACATGAGAAGCTTTCGCATCAAAACGAAAAGTCCACCAACCAGAAATAACAGCTACCAACATCGAATGAATCCACGGCTGCCCTCCCCCACATCACACCTTTGAAGAACCCGCATTCGTCCAAGTACAAGAAAGGAAGGAGTCGAACCCTCACATGCTAGTTTCAAGCCAGCCGCATCAAACCACTTATGCTTCTTTCTTATGAGATGTTAGTAAACTAATTACATAGCCTTGTCAAGACTAAGTCATAGGTGAAAACCCTATACATCCCACATGGCCAACCCCTCCCAATTTGGATTCCAAGATGCTTCCTCCCCCATCATAGAAGAACTCGTAGAATTCCACGACCACGCCTTAATAGTCGCACTAGCAATCTGCAGCTTAGTCCTCTATCTCCTTACACTTATATTGATAGAAAAACTATCATCAAACACTGTAGACGCTCAAGAAGTAGAGCTAATTTGAACAATTCTACCAGCCATCGTTCTCATCCTACTCGCCCTACCATCCCTCCAAATCCTATACATAATAGATGAACTAGACGAACCCGACCTCACCCTAAAAGCCATCGGACATCAATGATACTGAACCTACGAATATACAGACTTTAAAAATCTTACATTCGACTCATACATAACCCCTACAGCCGAACTTCCCTCAGGGCACTTCCGATTACTAGAAGTAGACCACCGTCTAGTTATCCCAATAGAATCCCCCATCCGCATTATCGTCACAGCCGATGATGTCTTACACTCCTGAGCAATCCCCACATTAGGAGTCAAAACCAACGCAATCCCAGGACGACTAAACCAAACATCATTCATTACCACTCGTCCAGGAATCTTCTACGGCCAATGCTCTGAAATCTGTGGGGCTAACCACAGCTATATACCAATCGTGGTAGAATCTACACCCCTTGCTCACTTCGAAAACTGATCTACACTACTAACCTCCTAATCATTAAGAAGCTATGCAACAGCACTAGCCTTTTAAGCTAGCAAAAGAGGTCCACCAACACCTCCTTAATGATATGCCACAACTAAACCCACACCCATGATTTTACATCATACTAATAACATGACTGTGTCGCTAGTCATTCAACCTAAACTCCTATCATTCTTCCCCACCAACACAGTCCACGACAAACCACTAACAAACACCAAAACCCACCCCTGAACCTGACCATGAACCTAAGCTTCTTTGACCAATTTATAAGCCCATCCCTCATAGGAATCCCCCTAATCCTAGTAGCTATACTATACCCAACGCTACTATTCACATCATCAAACAATCGATGAATCCCCAACCGCCTCTCCACCCTTTTAACATGACTACTCCATCTCATCACAAAACAATTAATAATCCCATTAAACCAAAAAAGCCATAAATGAGCTCTAATCCTCACATCATTAATAATACTCCTACTTTCCATCAACCTACTAGGACTACTACCATACACCTTCACCCCCACAACCCAGCTATCAATAAACATAGCCCTTGCATTTCCACTTTGACTCGCCACACTACTCACAGGACTACGCAATCAGCCCTCAATCTCCTTAGGTCATCTACTACCCGAAGGAACCCCTACCCCCCTAATCCCAGCACTAATCATAATTGAAACCACTAGCCTACTAATCCGCCCACTCGCACTGGGAGTACGCCTAACCGCAAACCTCACGGCAGGCCATTTACTAATCCAACTCATCTCCACTGCCACCATCGTCCTACTCCCCATCATACCCTCAATCTCCATACTAACAATATTAATCCTGCTACTATTAACCCTCCTAGAAGTAGCAGTAGCCATAATCCAAGCTTACGTCTTCGTCCTTCTACTAAGCCTCTACTTACAAGAAAACACCTAATGGCCCACCAAGCTCACTCCTACCACATAGTAGACCCAAGCCCATGACCAATTTTCGGAGCCACCGCCGCCCTACTTACCACCTCAGGCCTGATCATATGATTCCACCATAACTCCTCACTACTCCTCATCCTAGGATTAATTACCATAACCCTAGTAACCCTACAATGATGACGGGACATCATTCGAGAAAGTACATTCCAAGGTCACCACACACACACAGTCCAAAAAGGCCTACGATATGGAATAGCCCTCTTCATCACATCAGAAGCGTTCTTCTTCCTAGGCTTCTTCTGAGCATTCTTCCACTCTAGCCTAGCTCCAACCCCAGAACTAGGCGGACAGTGACCACCAACAGGAATCAACCCCCTCAACCCCCTAGAAGTCCCACTACTAAACACAGCCATCCTACTAGCCTCGGGCATCACTGTCACATGAGCCCATCACGCCATTTCAAACGGAGGTCGAAAACAAGCAATCCAAGCATTAACCCTAACTATCTTACTAGGGTTCTACTTCACAGCCCTTCAAGCAATAGAATACCATGAAGCCTCATTTTCAATCGCTGACAGCGTATACGGCTCAACATTTTTCGTCGCCACAGGATTCCACGGACTCCACGTAATCATCGGATTGTCCTTCCTACTAGTATGCCTGCTACGTCTAATCAAATTCCACTTCACCCCTAACCACCGCTTTGGATTCGAAGCAGCAGCCTGATACTGACACTTCGTAGACGTCATCTGATTATTCCTCTACATATCAATCTATTGATGAGGATCCTGCCTTTCTAGTATAATAATTACAGTTGACTTCCAATCTCTAAAATCTGGTATATTACCCCAGAGAAAGGCAATCAACATAATCACATTTATGCTCATCCTATCCCTCGCCCTAAGTACTGCCCTCATCGCATTAAACTCCTGACTAACTCAAACCAACCCAGACTCAGAAAAACTATTCCCATACGAGTGTGGATTTGACCCTCTAGGGTCAGCCCGCCTCCCATTTTCCATCCGATTCTTCCTCAGTAGCCATCTTATTCTTATTATTCGACCTAGAAATCGCACTCCTGCTACCCCTACCCTGAGCCACCCAACTTCAGAGTCCCACCACCACCCTAATTTGAACCTCCACTATAATCCTCCTACTCACCCTAGGACTAATCTACGAATGAATGCAAGGTGGCCTAGAATGAGCAGAATAGCTAAAGAAAGCTAGTCTAACAAAGACAGTTGATTTCGACTCAACAAATCATAGTCCAACCCTATGGCCTTCTCTGTGTCCCCCCTACACCTAAGTTTCTACGCAGCATTCACACTAAGCAGTCTAGGACTCGCATTCCACCGAACACACCTAGTATCAGCCCTACTATGTCTGGAAAGCATAATATTATCTGTATACATTACACTATCAATCTGACCAGTGGAAAATCAAATGGCATCATCAACCCTGACACCGATACTAATACTAACTTTCTCAGCCTGCGAAGCAGGCACCGGACTAGCCATACTAGTCGCTACCACACGAACCCATGGATCAGACCAACTTCATAACCTAAACCTGCTACAATGCTAAAAATCATCATCCCAACAATTATACTCATCCCCACAACCATACTAACCTCACCAAAAATCCTATGAACAACCACAACCGCACACAGCATATTAATTGCTACACTAAGCCTGCAATGACTAGCCCGGACATACTATCCACACAAAAACTTATCCCCATGAACAGGCATCGACCAAACCTCAGCCCCCCTCCTAACACTCTCATGCTGACTATTACCCCTCATAATTTTAGCAAGCCAAAACCACCTGCAACAAGAACCACTCTCGCGGAAACGAATATTCATCATAACCATAATCGCAGTCCAACCATTCATCATCCTAGCATTCTCAGCAACAGAACTAACAATATTCTATATTTCATTCGAAGCAACCCTAATCCCAACTCTAATTCTAATCACACGGTGAGGAAACCAACCCGAACGCCTAAGCGCAGGCATTTACCTAATATTTTACACCCTAATCAGCTCCCTCCCCCTGCTAGTCACAATCCTTCACCTACATACACAAACAGGCACCCTCCACCTAGCGATACTGACACTAACCCACACCCACAACCCAGGCCAATGATCTAGCCTATTCTCAAGCATCGCCCTACTAATAGCATTCATAGTAAAAGCCCCACTCTACGGCCTTCACTTATGACTACCAAAGGCCCACGTAGAAGCCCCAGTCGCAGGATCCATGCTACTTGCTGCCCTCCTACTTAAACTAGGAGGCTACGGAATTATACGAACCACCATCCTAACAGGCCCACTCTCAAACATAGCCCACTACCCATTCCTCACCCTCGCCTTATGAGGAGCACTAATGACCAGCTCCATCTGCCTACGCCAAACCGACCTAAAAGCACTCATCGCCTACTCCTCTGTAAGCCACATAGGACTGGTCGTAGCCGCTACTACAATCCAAACACACTGATCATTCTCAGGAGCAATAATCCTAATAATCTCCCACGGATTGACATCTTCGATACTGTTTTGCCTAGCAAATACAAACTATGAACGCACACACAGCCGAATCCTCATGCTAACACGAGGCCTACAACCCATCCTACCCCTTATAGGCATCTGATGACTACTGGCTAACTTAACCAACATAGCCCTACCCCCAACAACAAACCTAATAGCAGAACTAACAATCATAACCACCCTATTTAACTGATCCTATCCAACACTTGCCCTAACCGGCATAGCAACCCTACTAACCGCCGCATATACTCTGTCTATACTACTAATAACTCAACGAGGCACCCTACCAACACACCTAACCTCAATTCAAAACTCCCACACACGAGAACACTTACTAATAACACTCCACATTATCCCGCTACTACTTCTCATCCTAAAACCAGAACTCATCTCCAGAACCCACAGGCATGTATAGTTTCAACCAAAACATTAGACTGTGATCCTAAAAATAGAAGTTAAACCCTTCTTACCTGCCGAGGGGAGGATCAATCCAACAAGAACTGCTAACTCTCGCCCCTGAGCCTAAAACCTCAGTCCCCTTGCTTTTAAAGGATAGCAGTAATCCGCTGGTCTTAGGAACCATCAACCTTGGTGCAAATCCAAGTAAAAGTAATGGAAGCAACACTCAATACCCTCACACTAATCACACTATCCATGCTTACCGTACCACTACTGCTCCCACTACTCTCAAAAAAATTTAAACCCACCCCAATTACAATCACAAACACCACCAAAGCAGCCTTCATAACAAGCCTCATACCAATAACACTATTCATATACTCAAACATAGAATGTATTACCTCATACTGAGAGTGAAAAATCATCATGAACTTCAAAATTCCCCTCAGCTTCAAAATAGACCAATACTCCATAATATTTATACCAATCGCCCTTTTCGTAACATGATCTATTCTTCAATTCGCAATATGATACATAGCTGCAGAGCCCTACATCAACAAATTCTTCTCGTACCTACTAACATTCCTAATTTCTATACTAACCCTAACTATCACCAACAATATATTCCTACTGTTCATCGGTTGAGAGGGAGTAGGTATTATATCATTCCTGCTAATCGGATGATGACAAGGCCGAGCAGAAGCCAACACAGCTGCCCTACAAGCCGTATTATACAACCGAATCGGCGACATCGGCCTAATCCTAAGCATGGCATGACTAGCTTCAACCACAAATACCTGAGAAATCCAACAAAATTTCTCCCAAACACACACACCAACCCTTCCACTATTAGGCCTAATCCTAGCAGCTACAGGAAAATCCGCCCAGTTCGGACTTCATCCGTGACTACCCGCAGCCACAGAAGGCCCAACCCCCGTATCCGCCCTACTCCACTCCAGCACAATAGTAGTCGCAGGAATCTTTCTACTAATTCGCACCCATCCAATATTCACCAACAACCAAACAGCCCTCACCCTATGCCTATGCTTGGGTGCCCTCTCCACACTATTTGCAGCCACCTGCGCCCTAACACAAAACGACATCAAAAAAATCATTGCCTTCTCCACTTCAAGCCAATTAGGACTAATGATAGTCACCATCGGACTAAACCTACCACAACTAGCCTTCTTTCACATCTCAACCCATGCTTTTTTCAAAGCCATACTATTCCTCTGCTCAGGTTCGATCATCCACAACCTAACCGGAGAACAAGACATCCGAAAAATAGGAGGCCTACAAAAACTCCTACCAGTAACCACAACATGTTTAACTATTGGTAACCTAGCCTTAATAGGTACCCCCTTCCTAGCAGGATTTTACTCAAAGGACCTCATTATCGAAAACCTAAACACCTCCCACCTAAACACCTGAGCCCTCCTACTCACCCTACTCGCCACAACCTTCACTGCCACTTACACACTACGCATAATCCTAATAGTGCAAACCGGACATACCCGAACAGCTACCATCACACCGATTAATGAAAACAACCCCACAATCATCAACCCCATTACACGACTTGCCCTAGGAAGCATTTTAGCCGGACTACTCATCACATCATACATCAAAACTCCCCCTATAACCATGCCAATAGTCACAAAAACTGCAGCCCTAATCATCACAACTTTAGGCATAATCCTAGCACTAGAACTCACGAACCTAACGCAAACACTAACCCAGCCAAAACAAAACACCTACCAAAACTTCTCCTCCTCACTAGGATACTTCAACCCTCTAACCCACCGCCTCATTACAACAAAACTATTAAACAACGGGCAAAAACTCGCCACTCACCTAATCGACCTATCCTGATACAAAAAAGTAGGCCCAGAAGGCCTAGCTGACCTACAACTTATAATAACTAAAATCTGCACCCCCACCCACACAGGTCTAATTAAAGCCTACCTAGAATCATTCTCCCTTTCAATTCTTATTGCCCTACTCTATTTAAACTAAAACAAACCAAATGGCCCCAAATCCACGAAAATACCACCCCTTACTAAAAATAGTCAGCAACTCCCTAATCGACCTCCCAACCCCATCAAACATCTCCACATGATGGAATTTCGGTTCCCTGCTGGGGATCTGCCTAATCACACAAATCCTAACCGGCCTACTACTAGCCATACACTAGTTACTCCACCTCACATCAAACCAGAGTGATACTTCCTATTTGCATACGCTATCCTACGTTCAATCCCAAACAAACTGGGAGGAGTACTGGCCCTAGCAGCCTCAGTACTAATCCTATTCCTAATACCCCTCCTCCACAAATCTAAGCAACGAGCAATAACCTTCCGACCACTCTCCCAACTACTATTTTGAGCCCTAGTAGCCAACCTATTTATCCTAACATGAATCGGAAGTCAACCAGTCGAACATCCATTCATCTTAATCGGCCAAATAGCATCACTCATTTACTTCACCACCCTCCTAATCCTCTTCCCCACTATTGGAATTCTAGAAAACAAAATACTAAACCACTAATACTCTAATAGTTTATTAAAAACATTGGTCTTGTAAACCAAAAACTGAAGACTTCACCCCTTCTTAGAGTTAACCTGTCAGAAAAAAAGGACTTGAACCTTCATCTCCAACTCCCAAAGCTGGCATTTTACATTAAAACTATTCTCTGAACCCCCTAACTGCCCGAATAGCCCCCCGAGACAACCCACGTACAAGCTCCAACACCGTAAACAAAGTCAACAACAAACCCCAACCAGCAATCAAAAACATACCTACACCCCACGAATATAGCATAGCCACTCCACTAAAATCCAAGCGGACAGACGAAACACCTACACTGTCAACAGTAACAACCCCAATCTTCCAACACCCAATAAAATCCCCAACAAACAGCCCCACAATAAGCACCGAAACTAACCCCCCAACATACCCCACAACCCGCCAATCCCCCCACCCCTCAGGATAGGGGTCAGCCGCCAAGGACACAGAATACAGAAAAACCACCAACATCCCGCCTAAGTAGACTATAAACAACACCAACGACACAAAAGATAACCCCAAACTCAACAGCCAACCACACCCCACAACAGATGCCAACACCAAACCCACTACCCCATAATAAGGAGAAGGGTTAGATGCAACCGCTAGACCCCCCAAAATAAAACACACTCCTAAAAAAAGCATAAAATAAATCATACATTCTGACTTGGCATTTCTCCAAGATCTGTGACTTGAAAAGCCACCGTTGTCCACTTCAACTATAAGAACTATGTAGTAATTTTGCTTTTATTTTTTTTCCTTTTTTTTTAATTTTTTTTAACCCCTACTCCCCGACCTAAGGCAAATTCTCCCCCTTCCCCCCCCTACCCCTTAGGCCAAAAAAATTCCATTTTATGTAATATGTGCATATTATTCAATACCCTATTTACATTAAAATCCATGTATTAGCGCAGTAAATGCACGCTCTAGCACATAATATGTATAACGCTCAAACAACCCACCCAATACATTACACTTTCAAGGAAATCTAAATCAATGGAACACGGACAAACATAAACACCTCTTCGGACTAAACACACGAACCCCTTAGTTTCACCCCCAGGGTCGCGGGATACGAATATTCCACACAACATAGAATCCCTGAGGTCAAGGATAGCCTATCCATGGTACAGAATCAAAATGCCACGCTCTCTCTTAAGTGCCGGTTTCAGAGAACCAGGTTATTTATTAGTCATTCACCTCACGAGAGATCAGCAACCCGGCGTTAGAAAGACCCATCACGCCCAGCTTCAGGACCATTCTTTCCCCCTACACCCCTAGCACAACTTGCTCTTTTGCGCCTCTGGTTCCTTCATCAGGGCCATAACTCGAATAATCCTCTAAACTTGACCTTTGCGGAGGATACTCAAGCTATTTGAGTATATCTCATCCTTGATCGGATCACTGGCTGATGCCTGGCACTACTGGTTCCTTTTTAGGGTTTCTTCAACGGGCCCTACCAGGCGGCTCCATCGGAAGCATACTATTGGTTTACGTGAGCATCAATGGCCCTCGGCCAATTCCTCTCTTTCAGGAATTTCTGAATGAGACGGTGTAAGTATCCTTGGTATCAACCTGACACTGATGCACTTTTGATCGCATCTGGTAACCTTGCTAGAAACTGACTAAACTGTTTTACCCACCCGACCCTTACATAACATTATCCCTAAGAACCACAAAAAACCCATGGCACAAGGACCAACTACTGTGTGACCTCATGAGGAGACGGTGCAACACCGATACCCGACCAAACGGGCATAAGCAAGTCATGTTTCGCCAGTAGTTTAAATCTTGTCGTACGGGAGAAGGTATAAGCAAAGTTCATGAACTCCTTCCAAGTAGGACAAAACAAGTCATGGAATCCGCGCATCCCCTAAAACTACTTCTAAGACTCTTTAATTAATGTATTGAAGACATAGATTTTTATTATTTATTCCCACACACTACCCACCACCAAAACGCCTACCAACAACACAAATATCAATCAATCACACACCCGTTTCCATACCCTTCTCTTTACTCTTTTTCTTTCTTTTCTTCTTTCTTTTTTTTTTTATTACTTTACTTATTCATTCTTTTTACTTTTTTTTCCTCTCTTTTTTCATTCATTCCATTCAACAACTCAAAACTCAAACAGCAAGTTCCCACCACCAAAACGCCTACCAACAACAAAAACTACCAGTCAACTTCACATACACTCCCTTCTAGACCTTTACTTTTACTACTTCTTTTTTTATTTAATAATTCAAAACTCAAACAGCAAGTACCCGCTGCTGAAACTCCGCCACACTACCCCAGAAAAACAACCTTCCCCCCACCTTTCCCAACCAATAAAAATAGCCCCCTTAAAACCAATAAAATATACTACGTCCCTGTAGCTTAATCACAAAAGCATAGCACTGAAGATGTTAAGATGGTTCACAAACTCATGGACAATAGACTTAGTCCTAACCTTACAGTTAATTCTTGCCAGACGTATACATGCAAGTATCCGCACCCCAGTGTAAACGCCCACGACCCCTGCCCTAAACCCGGGCAGGAATGAGGAGCAGGCATCAGGCACACTACAAGTAGCCCAAAACGCCTATGCTCAGCCACACCCCCACGGGTACTCAGCAGTAACTAACATTAAGCAATAAGTGTAAACTTGACTTAGCCATGGCAAACCACACAGGGCTGGTAAATCTTGTGCCAGCTACCGCGGCCATACAAGAAGCCCAAGTTAACCGTCACTCGGCGTAAAGAGTGGTATTACATTATTACCCAACTAAGACCGAAACGCAACTAAGCCGTCATAAGCCCACGATGCGCCTAAGACCACCATAAAGACGATCCTAGCTAAATGATCTATTAAACACCACGAAAGCCAAGGCACAAACTGGGATTAGATACCCCACTATGCTTGGCCCTAAATCCAGATACTCACTACCACTAAAGTATCCGCCTGAGAACTACGAGCACAAACGCTTAAAACTCTAAGGACTTGGCAGTGCTCCAAACCCACCTAGAGGAGCCTGTTCTGTAATCAGTAACCCACGATATACCCAACCCCTTCTCGCCCAAAGCAGCCTACATACCGCCGTCCCCAGCTCACCTCCCCTGAGAGCCTAAACAGTGAGCACAACAACACCTCGCTAATAAGACAGGTCAAGGTATAGCCCATGAAGGGGTAGAAATGGGCTACATTTTCTAAAATAGAAAACTAACGAAAGGAGGTTTGAAATAACCCCCAGAAGGAGGATTTAGCAGTAAAGGGGGGCAAGAATACCCCCTTAAACCTGGCCCTGGAGCACGTACATAACGCCCGTCACCCTCCTCATGACCCACAAATACCTGTAATTAACACGCAATTTAAACCAGGCCAAAGATGAGGTAAGTCGTAACAAGGTAAGTGTACCGGAAGGTGCACTTAGTACCAAGACGTAGCTATAACACAAAGCATTCAGCTTACACCTGAAAGATGCCTACCACACAGGCCGTCTTGAAGCCTCACTCTAGCCCAGTCACCCCCTACCTCCCCCCGAAAAAAACTTAACTCAAACAAACCAACTAAAACATTCTCCTGTCTAAGTATAGGCGATAGAAAAGACACCCGGAGCAATAGACCCAAGTACCGCAAGGGAAAGATGAAATAACAATGAAAACCTAAGCAACAAACAGCAAAGACTAACTCTTGTACCTCTTGCATCATGATCTAGCAAGAACAACCAAGCAAAATGAACTTTAAGTTTGCCACCCCGAAACCCAAGCGAGCTACTCACAAGCAGCTATCCATGAGCAAACCCGTCTCTGTAGCAAAAGAGTGGGAAGACTTGTTAGTAGTGGTGAAAAGCCTACCGAGCTGGGTGATAGCTGGTTGCCTGTGAAACGAATCTAAGTTCCCCCTTAATTTTACGCCCAAAGAAAAGACTCAACTCACTCACCCGTACTAAATTAAGAGCAATTTAAAGGAGGTACAGCTCCTTTAAAAAAGAATACAACCTCCCCCATAGGATAAGCACCCACTTCACATGATTGTAGGCCCTCAAGCAGCCACCAATAAAGAATGCGTCAAAGCTCTTTACCCTTAAAAATCCAAAAACACACGCGACTCCCTCCCCCACAACAGGCTAACCTATTATAAATAGGAGCATTAATGCTAGAATAAGTAACTAAGGAACAACCTTCTAAAGCACAAACTTACATTACACATTATTAACAGACACACTGATACCCCAACTACCACAAGATCAAGTATCCAATATAGTACTGTTAAACCAACCCAGGAGTGCCCAATTAGAAAGATTCAAACCTGTAAAAGGAACTAGGCAAACCCAAGGCCCGACTGTTTACCAAAAACACAGCCTTTAGCAAACCAAGTATTGAAGGTGACGCCTGCCCAGTGACACAAAGTTTAATGGCCGCAGTATCCTAACCGTGCAAAGGTAGCGCAATCAATTGTCTCATAAATCGAGACTTGTATGAATGGCTAAACGAGGTCTTAACTGTCTCTTACAGGTAATCAGTGAAATTGATCTCCCCGTGCAAAAGCGGGGATGGACCCATAAGACGAGAAGACCCTGTGGAACTTAAAAACCAGCGACCACTATAAACCCAATCAAGACCTAACAGGCACACTACCAGAAACAGCTGGTCCGCATTTTTCGGTTGGGGCGACCTTGGAGAAAAACATATCCTCCAAAAATAAGACAACACCTCTTCACCAAGATCAACTACTCAACGTACTAACAGTAACCTGATCCAGCATAGCTGATCAATGAACCAAGCTACCCCAGGGATAACAGCGCAATCCCCTTCAAGAGCCCATATCGACAAGGGGGTTTACGACCTCGATGTTGGATCAGGACATCCTAATGGTGCAGCCGCTATTAAGGGTTCGTTTGTTCAACGATTAATCAGTCCTACGTGATCTGAGTTCAGACCGGAGCAATCCAGGTCGGTTTCTATCTATGATAGACCTTTCCCAGTACGAAAGGACCGGAAAAGTAAGGCCAATGCCCCAAGTACGCCTTCCCAAAAAGTAATGAACACATCTAAATTACCAAAAGGACCCCCATTACAATCCTAAACAAGGACAGCTAGCGTGGCAGAGCTTGGCAAATGCAAAAGGCTTAAGCCCTTTCCCCAGAGGTTCAAATCCTCTCCCTAGCCCCATGATCTACCTCATCATATCCCTGTCATACATGATCCCCATTCTAGTAGCTGTAGCCTTCTTAACATTAATCGAACGAAAGATCCTAAGCTATATACAAGCTCGAAAAGGCCCAAATGTCGTAGGCCCATTTGGACTACTTCAACCAATCGCAGATGGAGTAAAGCTATTCACAAAAGAACCCATCCGCCCATCTACTTCGTCCCCACTCCTCTTCACCTCAACACCCATCCTAGCCCTTCTACTAGCACTCACAGTTTGAATTCCACTCCCACTCCCATTCCCACTCACTGACCTCAACCTTGGATTCCTCTTCCTACTAGCCATATCAAGCCTGGCGGTATACTCAATCATATGGTCAGGCTGAGCATCAAACTCAAAATATGCACTAATCGGTGCGCTACGTGCAGTCGCACAGACCATCTCTTACGAAGTAACATTAGCCATCATCCTTCTATCAACAATCCTTTTAAGCGGAAACTACACCCTAACAACACTAACTACTACCCAAGAACCCCTCTACCTCATCTTCTCCTCCTGACCACTCGCAATAATATGATATATCTCTACATTAGCCGAAACTAACCGAGCACCATTTGACTTAACAGAGGGAGAATCAGAATTAGTATCTGGATTTAATGTAGAATATGCCGCAGGGCCATTTGCCCTTTTTTTCCTAGCAGAATATGCAAACATTATACTAATAAACACACTAACGGCTATTTTATTCCTAAACCCAAGCTTCCTAAACACCCCCACAGAACCGTACCCAACCATCCTGGCAACAAAAACCCTCCTCCTATCCTCAGGATTCCTATGAATTCGTGCTTCCTACCCACGATTCCGCTACGACCAACTCATACACCTGCTGTGAAAAAACTTTCTTCCCCTAACACTAGCACTATGCCTCTGACACACAAGCATACCTATCTCTTACGCAGGCCTGCCTCCTTACCTAAGGAAATGTGCCTGAACGTAAAGGGTCACTATGATAAAGTGAACATAGAGGTACACCAGCCCTCTCATTTCCTGGCAAGGGATTAGAAAAGTAGGAATCGAACCTACACAAGAGAGATCAAAACTCCCTATACTTCCTTTATATTATTTCCTAGCAAGGTCAGCTAAAAAAGCTATCGGGCTCATACCCCGAATATGATGGTTTGACCCCCTCCCTCGCTAATGAACCCGCACGCAAACCTAGTATTCTCCACAAGCCTTATTCTAGGAACAACAATTACAATTTCAAGTAACCACTGGATAATAGCCTGAACAGGACTAGAAATCAACACCCTCGCCATCATCCCCCTTATCTCAAAATCCCACCACCCCCGAGCCACCGAAGCAGCAATCAAGTACTTCCTAGTTCAAGCAGCCGCATCCACACTACTACTATTTTCTAGCACGATCAATGCCTGACACACAGGACAATGAGACATCACACAACTAACCCAACCAACAGCTTCCCTGCTGCTAACAACAGCAATCTCAATAAAACTAGGCCTTGCACCATTTCACTTCTGATTCCCAGAAGTACTTCAAGGCTCATCCCCCATCACTGCACTCCTCCTATCTGCATTAATAAAACTACCCCCAATCACTATCCTACTGCTAGTATCCCACTCACTAAACCCAACCCTACTAACCACACTAGCCATCCTTTCAGCTGCCCTAGGAGGCTGAATAGGATTAAACCAAACCCAGCTACGAAAAATCCTAGCCTTTTCATCCATCTCTAACTTAGGATGAATCACCATAATCACGATTTACAACCCCAAATTAGCCCTATTAACTTTCTACTTATACTGCCTAATAACCACCCCAATCTTCCTCACTATCAACACAACAAAATCCCTCAAACTAACAACAGTAATAACCTCATGGGCAAAGACACCAACAGTAAATGCAACCCTAATGCTCACACTACTATCCCTAGCAGGCCTCCCACCCTTAACAGGATTCCTACCAAAGTGACTCATTATCCAGGAACTTACTAAACAAGAAATAACCCCCATAGCCACAACCATTGCAATGCTATCTCTACTCGGACTATTCTTCTACCTTTGACTGGCATATTATTCCACAATCACCCTACCACCAAACCCCACAAATCGCATCAAACAATGACACACTAACAAGCCAACAAACACCCTAATCTCCATCCTCACCTCCCTGTCAACACTCCTCCTACCCCTATCTCCCACAATCTTAGCCGCACTCTAAGAAACTTAGGATAGACCAAAACCAAAGGCCTTCAAAGCCTTAAACAAGAGTTAGACCCTCTTAGTTTCTGCTAAGACCCGCAGGACACTACCCTGCATCCCCTGAATGCAACTCAAACGCTTTAATTAAGCTAGGGCCTTACCTAGATAGATGGGCCTCGATCCCACAAACATCCTAGTTAACAGCTAGGCGCCCAAAACCAGCGAGCTTCTACCTACCAAGACCAACGACAGACCCCGGCACATTTCTAATGTACATCAATGAGCTTGCAACTCAATATGAACTTCACTACAGAGTCGATAAGAAGGGGAATTAAACCCCCGTAAAAAGGTCTACAGCCTAACGCCTCAACACTCGGCCATCTTACCAGTGACACTTATTAATCGATGACTATTCTCAACCAACCACAAAGATATCGGAACGCTCTATCTTATCTTCGGAGCATGAGCCGGCATAATTGGCACCGCCCTCAGCCTACTCATCCGAGCAGAACTCGGACAACCTGGCAGCCTATTAGGGGATGACCAAATCTACAATGTAATTGTCACCGCACATGCCTTTGTAATAATCTTTTTTATAGTAATACCAGTCATAATTGGCGGATTTGGCAACTGATTAGTACCCCTGATAATCGGAGCCCCAGACATAGCATTCCCACGCATAAACAACATAAGCTTCTGACTCCTTCCCCCCTCCTTCTTACTACTGTTAGCATCCTCCACAGTAGAAGCAGGGGCAGGTACAGGCTGAACAGTCTACCCCCCACTAGCAGGCAACCTAGCCCATGCAGGAGCCTCAGTAGACCTAGGCATCTTCTCCCTCCACCTAGCAGGCGTCTCATCCATCCTAGGTGCCATCAACTTCATTACAACTGCCATCAACATAAAACCGCCCGCCCTGTCCCAATACCAAACCCCCCTATTCATATGATCTGTACTAATCACCGCAGTCTTATCAGGCCAGGTGCTGAGTAAACTGCCCCGTGATTGAAAAACCCGAAGTTCCTGAGGCAGCACCAGCCCCTCAGCCACCTATTCAACACCTCTGCTTTCTTGGCCCATTTCGTGATCTTCGCTGCCCCAGATGGGATGGAGGAAAACACCACTAGCGCTCCCCCTCCCTCAATCAGCCTCCCTAAACCCTTGAAGTCTCTTTTGATACTTCTCAGACTTCTTTGAGAGATTTCATCACTGTCTGCCTGAACAATGAGTAATGGGTAGTAATCAGAGCGATGAAACAGATCCGGGAGTTTTCTAGTCCTTGATCCGACACCCCAGGGAGGCAGCACACTTCCCTACGGGTAGGGTCTGGTCTGCATATGGGGCCCTCTGTTCCCTTGAGAAGGGAATCCCCAACTAAAATCACCTTTCTGTCTTTCCTAGTGGAGGCAATCTTGAGGCGTGGAGTTGACTTCCTCACTCTTGGCCTCCTATTAGGGGGATTGTCCCCCACCTGCCCATTTGCCTCCTCTTCAGCTCCCAGCACCTCAAACCTATTGCTTAGAGGGACCTGGGGAACCAAGGTAGGCAGGGAGGAGGTTTTCCCACGGCACCGATCTGGGACTATCTTCCAACCCTCTCCGTCTTTCTGGTCTCCCACTTCTCCCCGTTCTGCCTGATAGGGCTGGGGATCCATCATTTTTTTGGGAAAATTTCCCTGGTGACTTTCCTTCTGGCATGCCAGCGAGTTGCTCCACCAATCAATCTCCCTCTCACACTCCCTAATGCTTCTCAGTCTCTCCACCTCTTCTTTTGAGCTCTGCCCCCATGCTAAGCAGATCTTCCACCTGCTCACACCTCACACAGGTTGAATTGCCGCCATCATCCGCCAGAAGGAGCAGGCTCAGGCACTCCTTGCAGCCAGAGACTTGCACAGCCTCACTCCTGGGCATGCCGTTGGTCTGGGTCGCCATGCTCTTTATGGGGCAAGCCCTCTGTCTGATGGAGACCACGCTCCTGGGCAGGCCTTCGGTCTGGGTCGCCAAACTCTTTACGGGGCGAGCCCTCTGCCTGGTGGAGGCCATGGTAATCTGTGGTCTCAGAGACTGTCAGTAGATGAGACAGTTCCCTGGGTAATGAGAGACAGAACTTACCTGTCCGGCCGCACAAGCTACAGGGTCAGCACTGCGCACGCGCTGACCTCCCCTCTCTGTGTCAGGTGGGCAGCGACGTGTCCCTACCCTCCCTGAGGCTTTTTCAAGGTGATGGGCGGTGCTGGAGCTGCCGTTGCCCTGGTAACGCCTACGCCACGTCAGCCTCTCTCGCGATAGAGCTACCGCGTACTGCCGGGTCTCTCTGCTTTCACAGCGGGTTCTCCTGGCAGAGCAATCTCTCCAAACGCTCTTGCAGTTCATGATCTGTTGCTTCAGCTCCGGCTGTGCCGGTTCCGAGCAGTCGACCTCATGGTATACTACGATCCTGATGAAGTCCTGTGTTCCCGACCCATGTTGTGTACGCCTCTGTGGAGTGCACTGGCATTATATGCCAACTCACTGGCCATAATAGACTAGGGAAAGGAAGAAGCACCAACAGCAGACAAGGTTGCTGGCCGACTGTCTATTTGAAGAAAGCCTCTCTTCCTCCCTCACCTCAGCTGTGGAGGAACTGTCTCAGAAGGTCCATCAACTTAAGGAAAATTTGTCCTACTGCCCACCTCTGCACACCACAATTTCAGCTATCAGAAGTAGGCGTTCCTCTGTTACAGAAAGAGCTAATAAAAAGTACAGCCCACAAGGCATCCTGTGGTTCTATCTGCGTGACCGTGGTTAAAACATGAGGAGATGGGACGGGAAACCCACCTCAACCCTCCAAACCCATGTCAACAAGCTGCAAGAAAAAAGAGATACAAAAAGAGATTCCTCCAAGAAAAATGCCAGTTTCCATAGACAGCCCACCAGACCGTGTGATTATAATAGTACCTGTGATCCTCTTGAAGGGACCTCTAAGTCTTTCTTGCAAGAAGTAAACAGCAAATGCAATGAGAAAGATTAGAGGGGCCCTGCTTCCAGCCAGGTGGAGGAAAGGGATAATTGGATCTATTGGACTCTGTGGATCCGATGGCCTGGCACATCAGATCCGCAGAAGTACCAAGCATTAGTAGACACCAGTGCCCAGTATACTTTAATACCATCGAACTATGAAGGGTCAGAGACCATCTATATTTCCGGAGTAACAGGGGGATCCCAGCAGTTGACACTACTGGAAGCTGAAGTGAGTCTAACTGGGAATGACTGGGAAAAGCACCCCATTGTGACTGGCCCAGAGGCTCCGTCCATCCTGGGCATAGACTACTTCAAAGACCTAAAAGGGTACTGGTGGGCTTTTGGGATAGCTGCTTAGAGACAGAGGAAACTGAACAACTGTCCCTTCTGCCTGGACTGTCAGAAGACCCTTCTGTTGTGGGAGTGCTAAAGGTTGAGGAACAGCGGGTACCAATTGCTACCATGACGGTGCACAGGTGACAAGATGGCACCAACAGAGACTCCCTGATTCCCATTCAGAAACTAATCCATCAGCTGGAGAGTCAGGGAGTGATTGGTAGAACCCACTCACCCTTCAATAGTCCAATCTGGCCAGTGAAGAAGTCCAATGGAGAGTGGAGGCTGACATCGTGGCCTGAATGAAGTCATGCAGCCTATGAGTGCTGCAGTGCCAGACATGTTAGAACTCCAATATAAACTGGAGTCAAAAGCAGCCAAGTGGTATGGCATGATCGACATCGCAAATGCTTTTTTCTCAATTCCTTTGGTGGTGGAGTGCAGGCCACAGTTTGCCTTCACTTGGAAGGAAATCCAATACACCTGGAATCAACTGCCCCAGGGGTGGAAACATAGCCTCATCATCTGCCATGTACTGAAGCAGTCTGCATTAGAACAGGGTGAAGCCACAGAGCACCTGCAGTACATTGATGACATCATTGTATGGGGCAACACTGCAGATGAAGTTTTAGAGAAAGGAAAGAAAATAATCCAGATTCTGCTGAAAGCTGGTTTTGCCATCAAACGAAGTAAGGTCAAGGGACCTGCTCAAGAAATCCAGTTTTTAGGAATAAAATGGCAAGATGGGTGTCATCAGATCCCCATGGACGTTATTAATAAAATAGCAGCGATGTCTCCTCCAACCAACAAAAAGGAGACACAAGCTTTCTTAGGCACTGTGGGTTTCTGGCGAATGCATATCCCCAACTACAGTCTCATTGTTAGCCTGCTCTATCACGTAACCTGGAAGAAGAACAATTTCCAATGCGGTCCTGAGCAATGACAAGCTTTTGAACAGATCAAACAGGAGATAGTCCACGCAGTAGCACTTGAGCCGTTCTGGACAGGGCCAGGTGTAAAAAACGTGCTCTACACCGCAGCTGGGGAGAATGGCCCCACCTGGAGTCTCTGGCAGAAAACACCAGGGGAGACTCGAGGTCGACCGCTGGGGTTTTGGAGTCAGGGTTTCAGGGGATCCGAGGCCCGTTATACACCAACAGAAAAGGAAATACTGGCCGCATTTGAAGGGGTTCGAGCCACTTCAGAAGTGATTGGGACTGAAGCCCAGCTCCTCCTGGCACCTCGACTGACGGTGCTGGGCTGGATATTCAAAGGGAAGGCCCCTTCCATGCATCATGCCACTGCTGCCACGTGGAGCAAATGGGTTGCACTTATCACGCAGCGGGCTTGAATAGGAAACCCAAATCGTCCAGGTATCCTGGAAGTCATCACAGACTTGCCAGAAGGCAAAGATTTTGGAATATCACTGGAGGAGGAGGTGACGCGTGCTGAAGAGGCCCCTCTGTATAATGAACTGCCATAAAATGAGAAAAAATATTCCCTGTTCACCGATGGGTCCTGTTGCATTGCTGGCAAACATCGGAGGTGGAAGGCTGCTACAAGTCCTACAAGACAAGTCGCAGAAGCCACTGAAGAAGGTGAATCCAGCCAGTTTACAGAGGTAAAAGCCATCCAGCTGGCCTTAAACATTGCCAAATGAGAAAAATGGCTGAAATTGTACCTCTATACTGACTCCTGGATGGTGGCCAATGCCCTGTGGGGGTGGTTGCAGCAATGGAAACAAAGCAACTGGCAGCGCAGAGGCAAACCCATCTGGGCTGCTCCGATGTGGCAAGACATCTCTTCCCAGTTAGAGAACCTAACTGTAAAAGTACGTCATGTAGAAGCCCACATACCCAAGAGTCGAGCCACTGAATAACATCAAAACAACCAGCAGGTAGATCAGGTTGCTAAGATTGAGGTGGCTCAAGTAGACCTCGATTGGCAACGTAAGGGTTAATTATTTATAGCTCGCTGGGCCCACGACACCTCAGGCCATCAAGGAAGGGGTGCCATATATAGATGGGCTCGTGATCAAGGGGTGGATTTGACCATGGACACTATCTCACAGGTCATCCATGAATGTGAAACATGTGCCTCAAGCAAGCAAGCCAAGCGGTTAAAGCCTCTGTGGTATGGAGGACTGTTGAAGAACAGCTAAAAGAAAAGGGGGCACGACCCCCAGGATATGTTGTACAAGCCAGGCTCTGAGGGTCACGAATATATAGTTATGGAGTAGGCCTGTTGGTAGTGGCTTGTCAGCATGACTTGGCAAAATCTGGCCACAGGAAACAAACAACTCAGAGGAACTGAAACCCAAGAGGAAGAGGAAGAGGAAGAAGAGCTATGTTTATGTAACCTTTGGAGCTTAGCCAATGAGAAATTGACTTGTAGGCATAATTAGTGATGGTATAAAAGAGGGTGAATCAGCATTAAAGGCGGAGTTTGCTTCACCACCCTGGCTGAGTCGACTGCTGGCTTCTCCGCGCCGATTTTCCTCCCTGGGCCGGATTCCCTCCCCCCGCAGAGGACGATGGCTGAAATACAAATAGGGAGAGGCCTGGCAGATCGATTACATAACTCTCCCGCAGACACACCAAGGCAAGTGGTATGTGCTTACAATGGTAGAAGCAACCACCAGCTGGCTAGAAACAACCTGTGTCCCATGACACTGCCTGGAACACCATTCTGGGTCTTGAGAAGCAAGTCCTCTGGTGACATGGCACTCCAGAAAGAATTGAGTCAGATAATGGAACCCATTTCTGGAATAATCTCATAGACATCTCGGCCAAAGAACACGGCATTGACTGGGTATATCGTATACCCTACCGTGCACCAGCCTCCGGAAAAATCGAGAGGTACAATGGACTGTTAAAAACTATGCTAAAAGCAATGGGTGGTGGAACTCTTTTGGTGTGTGATGTGAACGGATGGGGATGTCCAGGGTGTACCCCAAGGGGATCCAGGCAGATATTCGGGAAAAGAAGGAAAAATACGACCTTTGGAAGAAGGGGCAGGTGTCTTGGGATGATTATAGGAATTTAGTGAGATCATGTAGGGAGAAAGCCAGAAGGGCTAAAGCTGAACTGGAATTCAGACTGGCCGGTTCTGTAAAAGATAATAAAAAGTACTTCTATAGGTATATTATCAGTCTATAGGTATATTAACAGTAAAAGAAGGGTGAATAGATATTAAAGGCAGTCAGTTGTATGTTTTTTCCACATTTTTTCCTTCCAAAGGTATAACAGTGTGGGGGGGGGGTGTGTGCAGACTGTGGTGGCAGATTTACATGCACTACTCCCTCCCCTTCCTGGACAGTTCTGATAGATTTATCAGTTTGCTCTGATAACACAGCATTATTACTTAGCATAGGAACTGTGGTGGGTGAAAGAGCACCCAGAAACAAAAAACACATTCTCATTGTAGATTTTTTTCCCTTTTTGAATCGGTTCTGTAGAACCCAGAACTGGTGTTAAAGCTGCAAGGGCTGAAGCGGCAGCAGCGTGTTCTGCCTCCATTTCGGTTAGAGTCCAGAGAGTTATTAACAACTTAGCTTCTTTCGCCCCAACTGAGGGTTCGTCAAAGATTTGAGCTCCAATAGCTTCCCAAGTAGGTAAATCAAATGCCCTGTTAAGACTTGTTATCAGTTCTCTTTAGAGACTTTTCATCATATTTAATTCCTCTCTTAGAGAGGGTATGGTGGAGGAGTTTCACTACCGCCTCTTCTTCTTTATCGGGCATATTCCCCATTCCTCCCCGACCGCTCCCCTTATAGGCAAGATTCGATTACTAGCAGCGCTGCACTTCCCGTCTCGGAGGACGCCGTCCTTCTTCCTGCAAGGACACACCAGCTGGGGACAGCCGGAATTTCGGCCGGTTGCTGCCTTCAAGGCTCTCTCTTGCTCCCTCCTATGCCAGCTGCTATACGATCCTCTACAGAATCCTGCGACAAGAGGGTTATCACTCTCCTTATTCCAGTCGTTTTTCACTCCTGTTTGAAATCCTGAGGACAAGAGAGGTCGTTTTGCCCCACGTTGGGCACCATTTGCCAGAGCCGAAGTTTTGCAGACTCAACTCGGATCAATGTGATCAAGTGCTGAGCTCCTTTATTGAAACACACACACAGGCCTGATTATATGGGGGTCAGCAATAAATCTGGATGAGCCACAAAACCCATTCCTCTCAAATGCGTTGCTACATTCCCCTTCTGGTTGTCTCAGCTCCCCTGATGTTATTAACCTTCAAGATTGCCTCAGGACTTATTACAAAGGAGGATGTTTAGGAACTTTATGGCTGAGTGGGTGCCCGGCGTCTCAGCTGCTTATCACCCTGGAATGTCAATTATGTCATGCTCAGCATAAAAAGGGGGCTGGTGGGGGGAGGAGCAGGCAGCAGTTTATGGGACAGTCCAGTTTCGGGACAGCTCTGAGCTGTATGGCCTAAGTTTGTGTGGTTCAGTGAGAAACTGCATTGTGTATCACCAGTTTAATATATTTTGCTATAAAGTCATTATTATTATATCGATCTTTCTCCTATCCCAGTAAACTATTCTTATCCCAGCCCGCGAGGTTTTGGTTTCTTGGGTTTTCTTCTCCTTGCCTTTCCCCCTCCCTCAACTCCCCTCACACACACACACACACACTCCCTTTTAAAGAACAAGTGGCTGCGTGGTGCTCAGCTCTCAGCTGGGGCAAAACCACGACAAGGAGACACAAGGTTTCCGAGGCATCATGGGGTTTTGGTGAATGTATATCCCAAACAACAGTCTCATTGTCAGCCCTCTCTACCAGAAGAAGAATGATTTCCAATGGGGCCCTGAGCAGCAACAAGCCTTCAAATAGATCAAACAGGAAAACATCCACGCAGTAGCCCTTGGGCCAGTCCGGGCAGGGTCAGATGTAAAGAATGTGCTCTACACCACAGCCAGGGAGAATGACCCTACCCTCTAGCCATGGCCAAACCACCACATCAAACAATATATATATATATGTGTGTGTATGTGCATATATTACCATTATGTGTGTCCATATCTCTTTGCAACTAGACACTGAACCATGCTAAACATGTACATTTGAGATGATTTAGGAAATTATACTTAATGTATGTTGAGGGGGGAGGCAAGTCCACAAATTATTTGTATAAGTGCAAGTGTGCATGTTCATGTAGATATATTCATTTGCTGAGACAATGATACATAGTGGGATATGTATAATCCTATTTGCACACATCTCCAGAGATAGAGTACATGACATTTTTTCTTTCATGAATTTTTTTCAGTGTAATATACATGTTGATCAAAAAATAGTGCTGAGGTTCTCATGGCATAGAAAGGTGCATTTGGCTAAAGAATATTTCTATCAAGTGTTAATAATAATAAGGGTAATGGTAATTGAATGATACTGAATGCTTGTAATTATAATTATCATTGTCATTATCAGGTTTCTCCAGCCAGTGGACAAAACAGATTACCCAAGATGCAAACCTCTTCCACACAGCTTCCTGTGGGTCATGATCTTATATGCCTCTTCTCTGGACAGCTCACTTAGGGAGAAAATTAGACAAAGTCCAGAAAAAAAAGTTGTTTCATGTTTGCATCAAATCTTGGGCCTGTTTCATCTTGCTCCTAGGTTGGCAGAACTGAGATTTCATAGGAAAGTGAAAAAGCTCCTGCTCCCCACGATGCTGCATGCTGAGCTGCAATGTGGATTTCTTCTTGTTCAGCAGAGGCTTAAAATTAGGTACAAGCACAGCCACATTTGAAGTTGGTCACGGTTTATTGACTGATGTGGCCTTTGTATTTTATGCTTTTAAAGAAATCCAGAAACAGATTCCTATAGTCTGTACAAGCAACCCCACTAACATCATGTAGATGTGTATGTACCCTGGGTGGAGCCTTTTCCAAATGCCTGCCATTCTGCTTGTTGAATTAGTTAAGAAGTGTTTGCTATCTATCCCTTTGAAAAGACGGAGACATATGTAGTAAGTGCCTATATTTTCAGCTGTACTCCTGTGTTTATCTGAAGCTATGTCAACAGTTAAAAAACTCCAGAACATTACCTTTATAAACTTAGAAACAGGGCAATACCATTATAAATGTTAGAATGGTCTGGGTTGGAAGGGACCCCAAGGATCCTGGGAAAAAACATGAGTGTAGTATTTGTTTGCCTTTCTTTGTTAGAGGCATGACCATGTGAGTCTCTTTCAGATGGTTCAGTCAGAGACATGCTATCAGTCAAGTCCCATATTGCAACTGAGTCCAGAGGCTGGCACTCAGAAGGCATGGCATCAGAGCAGACAACCAAAATGGGAAACAAAGCAGAGGGCTGTAATCTCCTCCTTACTGCCCTCACAGGGACACTTTTGAAATTTCTGCTGAACCGCATTCAGGAGCTCAGGCCACAAGGCTCATTCTCATAACATGAGAAGCCCAGTGTTTGGTGTCATGAGCGAGTGCTTCAGGACCAGCCTATTGTCAGCCTATCACTACTGTGACTGCCTCAGCTTCAGTGACAGTTGCTGTCCACACTGTCGCACAACCACAACTCTTGGGGAGGGAGCTTTCCATCCTACAAGGGATACTAATGAAGCTGACCATGGGCCATTTGAGGACTCCCACATGCCTTTTGATGTATAGTATGAAAGAGGAAATTCTAAAGTAGAATTTATAGAACTGCAAGATGTTGAATGTGAAGAATGGATACCAGGCAAGAACTAAGAATAAGGTAGATCTGTCTCCTGTAGCCAGTAGATTTGTCTCCTGTAGCCAGTAGATTTACTTGTCTTAGGTAATGCTGTAATCATAAGAAAGGGGAAAGATAAAAACATCTTTCGAGGTGTTGTGGGGGGGTGTGTGCTACGTGAAACAGTAGCTGTGGATAGTAGTCAGTGGGTTGTACAAGGTCTGGCAATCTTTCTGTCACATCCCTGATGCGGGCCCCAGGTAACTGGCAGACCTCTCTGAAGCGAGTCACCCACCACTATCACCCTTCACTTTTTCTTAGTAGCAGAAGTTGTTATGCAATGAGGAGCTGGTCTGTCATCTTTATTCAGGTCTGAGGACTGACCTGTTATAGATTCTTTTTCCTCCTCTTTCTGCAGAGCCACAAAAAGGTTCTGCAGTGGCACCTCTGGCTCTGAGGGAAGCTTCTTCCTCCTGCTAGTAATTGACATTTCTCACCACTG
Organism: Porphyrio hochstetteri; assembly: GCA_020800305.1. Classification (NCBI taxonomy): domain Eukaryota; kingdom Metazoa; phylum Chordata; class Aves; order Gruiformes; family Rallidae; genus Porphyrio; species Porphyrio hochstetteri. The sequence continues at coordinate 916,967 of JAJHSY010000135.1, read as the reverse complement.
TTGGCTTCCGGTATGACTGGATGCGGGTGGGTGGGGGAGTTTGAGGCTGTTTGGCCACAGGCTGCGTTTTCAGTGCAAGCTGCACTTGAGTCCAGCTATCTATTGCCACTTCTGTATCCCTGATACTATGCAGCTGTTCTGGGTTTGCATGGCAAGGTTTTAGTGGGGGGGAGGGTGGAGGGGGCTGCAGGGGTGGCTTCTGCAAGAAGCCGCCACAAGTTCTGACAGAGCCAACACCAGCCACCTCAAGGACGGACCCAATGTTGATCAAGGCTGAGCCAACCAGTGACGATGGAAGTGTCTCTGTGATAATATATTTCAGAAGGAAAATGCACAAGCCACCACTTTTTGCTGCCAGGGAAAGGTGTGAGAAGATATAAGGAACTTTGCAGACACAAGGAAGGGGAGGAGGCACTTCAGGCACCGGAGGAGAGATTCCCCTGCAGCCCGTGTAGAAGACCATGGTGAAGGAGGTTGTCCCCCTGCAGCCCCTGGAAGATGATGGACAGCAGTCATTCCACCTGGAGCCTGTGAAGGACCACACACTGTGACCTGCTGGTAAGCCCGCATTGTAGCAAGATCCTGGCAGGACCTGCAGCCCATGGAGGGAGGGGCCCATGCCAGAGCAGTTTTACTGGGGGGACTTATGACTCTGGGGGGGACCAGGCTGGAGCAGTCTGGGCCTGAAGGTATGCACCTCATAGAAAGGACCCATCCTGGGGCAGTTGGTGAAGAGCTGAAGCCCCGTGGAAATGGACTCATGTGGAAGACTGTCTCCTGTGGGTGGGACCCCACACTGGAGCAGGGTTAGAGTGTGAGGATTTCACCCCCAAGAAGGAAAACAACTCATGATGAACTGATCAAAACCCCCCATTCCCTGTCTCCTGCTATGCCACTTGGGGAGGAAGAGAGAGAAATCGTGATTAAGGATGAGCCCATGAAGAAGGGAGGGGTGAGGGGAGGTGTTTTAAGATTTGGTTTAATTTCATAGAGCCATAGAATCACAGAATGGTCAGGGTTGGAAGGGACCTTAAAGATCATCTAGTTCCAACCCCCCTGCCATGGTCAGGGACACCTCTCACTAGACCAGGCTGTTCAAGGCCCCAACCAACCCAGCCTTGAACACCTCCAGGGAGGGAGGGGGCATCCACCACGTCCCTGGGCAACCTGTTCCAGTTCCTCACCACCCTCAGAGTGAAGAATTTTTTCCTATTAACCAGTCTAAATCTATCCCCTTGCAATTTAAAACCATTCCCCCATGTCCTATCACTCCAGGCCCTTCTAAAAGTCCTTCCCCAGGCCTTCAGGCACTGGAAGGCCGCTATAAGATGTCTCCAGAGCCTTCTCTTCTCCAAGCTGAACAACCCCAATTCTCTCAGCCTGTCTTCATAGGAGAGGTGTGGAAGATCCAGACATACACTCAGAGATCAATATGATCAGGTGAATGCCGTTTATTCAAACCGTTCATCTGCTTATATAGTCCCGCGCCATGTGCTGACGCCTGGATAGCTCCACCCCCGCCGTGTGCACACGTCCGGCCCCTTTTGGTTGAGCGCATACGATCACACGCCCCAATACACTCTGTTATTGGCTACAAGCTGGTAGCCAATTGGTTACAATTCAAAGGCTGGATTGCTCACGTGCCCATTGTCCGCTAAAAAGCCTCCAACAGAGAGGTGCTCCAGCCTTCTAATCATCTTTGTGGCCCTCCTCTGGACCCGTTCCAACAGTTCCATGTCCTTCTTATGTTGGGGACTCCAGAACTGGACACAGTACTCCAGGTGGGGTCTCATGAGAGCAGAGGGGCAGCATCACCTCCCTTGACCTGCTGGCCACACTCCTTTTGATGAAGCCCTGGATGTGGTTGGCCTTCTGGGCTGCGAGCACGCATTGTCAGTTCATGTTGAGCTTCTCGTCCACCATCACCCCTAAGTCTTTCTCTGCAGGGCTGATCTCTATCACTTCATCTCCCACTCTGTATTGATGACAAGGATTGCTCCGACCACCCAGGTGCAAGACCTTGCACTTGTTCTTGTTGAACCTCATGAGGTTCACATGGGCCCGCTTCTCCAGGTCCCTCTGGATGCCATCCCATCCTTCTGGCATGTCAACTGCACCACTCAGCTTGGTATCATCTGAAAACTTGCTGAGAGTGCACTCAACCTCACCGTCAATGTCACTGATGAAGATATTAAATAATACCTGTCCCAGTACAGACCCCTGAGGGACCCCACTTGTCACAGATCTCCATCTGAACATTGAGCCTGTCGGAGAGGACAGCAAGCCTGCTAGCAGCCTAGCTCTCTTCTCCCAAGATTTAGGCCCTGACGATATCCTTCTGTTCCCATGAGAGAGGAAAAGTTACTCATGCTGAGAGGATCCTAATAATCACATTCTCAAAACACAGCGGCCTTGTTGATAGGGGTACAGGCTACCCTAAACCAAGAAGCAGTTATGGGAAGGTACTTGGGAGTAACGGAACATGTTAAGAACCAACCATAATCAGATGGTCAAAACCAGCAGGTGTGTGGATACTGTTAGGCATTAAAGGTAAACTAACGATATTTTGCTATAAGATAGGTTTATCAGAACTCGTCATAATTACTAACCAATCAATACGGTGTGAACAGTGTGTGTAACCAATTAGCAGTTTTTTAGCTTGCCAGGTTTGCAGTAATAAAGGTATATAATCTGTGTGATTTCACCCAATAAAATGGCTTCACCTAAAATTCATATCGAATTGCGTGTCGCTAATCGCCGGTCACCACAAGAGCCATTGGCGACTACTCTCTGGATGCGACCATCCAACCAATTCCTTATCCACCAAACAGTCCGCTCATCAAATCCATATCTCTCCAGTTTAGAGAGAAGGACGTTGTGGGGGACTGTGTCAGAGGCTTTACAGAAGTCCAGATAGATGACATCCATCGCCCTTCCTGTGTCCACCGATGCGGTCACCCCATCATAGAAAGCCACCAGGTTGGTCAGGCAGGACCTGCCCTGGTGAAGCCATGCTGAATGTCTCAAATCACCGCCCTGTATTCCATGTGCCTTAGCAACCACATCAGCCAATTCCCTGAGGATGCTGGGATGCATCTCATAGACTTATATATGTTCAGGTTCTTCAGGTGGTCACAAACCTGATCTTCCCCTACAGTTGCTTTATGGTTTTTTGTAATTCCTTAATTAAGTCCCACTGTAACGGTTGACAGTCATTTGAACGATCAGTGCAAAGCACTACAGGGCATGCAAGAGCAGCAGCAACTTCCAAATCCCCCTCTGAAACAGCCCGCTTCTGTACATTCCTCCAATGTGCAGTCAGATTATAACTAGTCAAGGGTGGGGGCGGGGTGTCACCGGGAGATCAAATCTGCCGGAGGGGCCCTTGCAAGGGTTCCGAACCCTGGCAGCAGTGGTGGCGACCAAGGCATGTCGATTAAAAGCAGCAGTGATGGCACAGGTGGAAGTGGCGGAAAAGGAGAGGGGTTTCCTCACCCTCAGCCCCTTCAGGCAGGGTGCCTTTAAGAGGCAGGTTTGATTTCTCATTACATTGCAGCTGTTGTAGCGAGTCTGAGACCAGCCGCCAGGTAGTTAAAACTTTAATAGCCTTTGCATCCCCTTTCATAGCTGCTTCCCACAAAACCTCTCCCACTTTTTCCCAAGTCCACATTGATAGCTACATCCCAATATTTCCACTGTTTGCCTTCTCGTTTAGCAGAGGCGTCTGTAAACCACGTTTCACAGCTCCTCTGAAAACGGGGCAATCTTGATAACAGAAGTGGGAGGGGTATCCTCTTCCCAGAGGTTCATTATCTCTTCTTGTATGTGTAACACCTTAGGGGTGCCTTCAGTGACTGTAAAAACACTGCAGTAATGTTTGACTTTAGCATACCATTCCTCACAGAATCTCTTTGAGCCACTCTGTCAGGGGGAGGGGTCCCTGCCAGCACAGGCTTGATTACCTTAAAGGGTCCCCTTAGAACTATAGGTTGTTGGCGTATGGTTCTCTCCACTTCTCTAAGAGCTAAACTCACTACAAACAAACCCTTTTCCCAGCTAGAGTATTGCTTTTCAGCATCCTTGAAACTCCTAGAATTTATTCTAGGACCTTCTGGTCCCCTCTGCCAAATGGATTGATAATCCTGAATTTGCAAAGCCCTATTCAATCTGCACCGGGTCAGTGGGATGGATAGGGCCCATAGCTTGATGGGTATTTGCTTCAAACACCAAAAGCTGCAATGCCTCATTGTGGGCTGAAGTGCACTCCCACGTTACTATTTTTCGCAGTAAATCATATAAGGGACGTGCAATTATTGCAAAGTCTGGGATATGTTTCCTCCAAAAGACCAACAATCCCAGGGCACATTGCAGCTCCTTTTTGCTTTCTGTGGTTTTTATCTGTTCTAGTGTTGAGAGGGTGTCCTGGGGAATACACTGACCCTTCTTTCCACCAGATGCCTAAGAATTTAACTTTGCTAGCAGGAGCTTGTATTTTTTCTGCAGGTATTTGAAGGCCTATTTTTTCCAGATGATGAATAATTCTGTCTTGCATAATCTGTACTGAGGCTGTAATATGTCTCCCTATTAGTATGTCATCAATATAATGATAGACTTTGACCTCCTCTTCTAATGGGATTATTGCCAAATCCTGCGCTAGGGCATGGTGAGCCAGGGTAGGTGAGTCTTTGTACCCCTGAGGCAAGTGGGTAAAAGTATACTGCTGTCCCTCCCAAACAAAGGCAAATTGGTCTCGATCACTTTCTTGGAGTGGAACCATAAAAAACATATCTTTCACATCAGTGGTTGCTAAAATAGGGTGGGCCTGTTCCTGAATAGTTGCAATTAATTTGGCTATATTAGGCACAGCTGCAGTCAGGGGACCTGTGTTTGCATTTAAATGCTGATAGTCAACAGTCAATCATCATTTCCTGTTAGATTTGCGTAGGAGCCACACTGGTGAACTATACAGATAGTGGGCAAACACTAGGTTTCCCCGTTGTTTGAGATCCTCGATCGCCGAGGCTGTCCCTTCCCTAGCCCCTAATGGCAATGGATAGGGTTTCAGGTTAACAACCTTGGAAGGGGGAAGGGCAGGCGCAGTTTGCAGCAGGCGGGCTTCTGCCCAAGATGTTTCGGTTAATTGCCTGATCTGGGGGGTGCCAAAAGACCACGAATTCCCCTGGGTGTCATGCCACTGTCTCCCTCTCAGCACGTCTATACCCAAAAGATTCGTCTGAAAAGGTCCTATGGCCACCATGGTATTAATGGGGGATTCCTCCCCTGGCAGCCACAGTGTCACCGAAGTCACAGGCATTGACTGTGTTTTCCCCAGAGCATTCAAAACTATCAGATTTCTAGATGGGATCGAGATCCCACACCGTTTTGCCTTGGTCTGTGTTAATGCAGTAATTTGTGCCCCAGTATCAGTCAAAAAAGGTTGCTGGTCTTCTCCTTAGTCCTACAGCAACGGTAATGAATAGATCCCCTTTTGCATTCACAGTGAGCTGTCTTAAAAACATCCATTCTCCGTCCCCCCACTTTCAGGGAGCAGAGGGTCTAGTTCCCCACTGATTCCTCCTTAAGGTCTATCGAGGTGGAGCTTCAGGGACTAGTCCAAGGGTAGCCTTGCTCCCTGACCATTTTTGTACTAGTTTTTCTAATTTTTTGGTCGGGAGTCCATCCATGAGGTCTCGGGGAATGCCCTTCTGAAGGCCTAAATGCCACAACCCTTGTCAGCTTAGGGGTTTTTTCCTCCCAAAATTATTATTCTGGAGCAACCTCAAATTCTGGCTCTTCCCCTCTGGTGACTGCCAATTTTTTATTTGTTCTGCAGATTGTGGTTTCGGTTCTTTGGAATGATCCACTCTCAGGGCCTTATTTCCTCCTGAAATTCATTAATTTCTGTGCTACTTCTCCCCACGTCCATATTTTCTTGCCCGGATGTCGATGGTCAGGGGTTATCATCCCCTCTAAAGTGGTTGTGGTTCTTTCTCCTTCGGGGGCGTTTTGAATTTTCCCTTGTAATTGGATTCAAATAGATTTTAGAGAGTCGGGAAGTCCCTAGATTAAGGGGATCATTCTTTCTGGGTCTACAGACATCATCATCAGGGAGCTCTGATGGGGCTTAAGTTCCCAATCGTACATCATTTGGAAACAAGCCGCTTTCTGCACACTTTCCACTAATTGATCCACCGTGCTTGTTACGGCAAGGGGATCTCCCCTCTCCAGGGAATTTAGCCCTCTGGTCCAATATGCAGCCCACTGAGTTAAGGACCGAGGGGCTCGACGATTGCCTGTAGTTAGAAACACACACGTGCCCCAATACCCTTCTGCTTCCTGTTCTGATAACAAAATTCCATCTCCTCCTGACAGGGACACTCTCCACATATATTCTGTTTCCAATTCCTTCGGAGTTCTCGCAAAGTCTTTTTTCAAATTTTCTAGTTCTGTTGCTGTAAATGGGATTTCTTTGGTAATAACCCGAGGACAGTTATCATTGTTGTCCTCATACAAATATTCTGTTTTAACCAGTGGATACATGTGGGGGAGGCTTTCTATGGTTTTCTTGGCCTCTTGCAAATCTCCCTGAGGGTAACTTTGCCGTATCCCCTTTTCCGCAAGCTTCATTTCTATTTTCACCTGTGCATCTGTTTCCCTCAAAAGTTGATTCCTCAGTTCCTCCTTTAGAATGGAATTTTGGTTTCTCCCCTCCTCCAGATGTGGAGGAATGGCTCCGTGAGAATGGCCACATATTTCCACTCTCTACCCCTGCGAGCAAAACAGCCAGAATGAAACATCACTTTAAAGGCATGTGGAGCCAACAGCAAAGTCAGATAATGGGTTAAGGAGTACGGACTGTGCATAGAAGTTCCTATTTCTGAAACATTCCTCTGAGACAAGATAAGATATAGGCCTTGCACAGGTGTCCGCTCTATCGCCTTCACTGTATTCACTTCCCTCCCCCCATGGTTCCCAGCCATGCTTTGTTAAGCTTTCTAGAGAGTATATAATCATTCTGTTCTGTAGAATAAAGTGAACTGACTGCTTTTAGCCATATTGGTGTGCGGTCTGATTCCTAGCGCCGTCCCGCTCTTTCGAAGCCCCTGGACCTAAAAGTTTCCCAAGATCTGGATTAGGACGCGGGGAACACTCAACATCCAGAAACTGTTTGTTTACTTCTAATTGCTTCTGCATCAACTTTATCATCATCTGCAGGGAGTCAATTGTGACATTGGTGTGGCAAAGCCTCTGTTTCTTGCTGCTGCCAAACTGGCTCCTAGTACTGCACAAATGATAGCTTTTCCTTTTCCTGACCTGACTCTAGCTTCTTTTTGCAGTTCCTTTATCCTGTCTATCATATTCTGTGGTTGAAACCGGCAGTTTTTTGCCCAATCCTGTCCCTGGGGTGAGGGGCGAGATCGGTGCATCTCGAGAAGATCGTATAACTTATCTATCCCCTCGGCCAGGGAAGAGACATTATCATGGATATTGACTGCCTTTGGGGCGGCCATCCTATACAACTCAAAGGGGCAATATCATCCTGAGAGGGCCACACCTTAATATCCAATTTTTCCCCTTTTCACTCTCAGGAGGTCACACCTTTCTGTTCTCCGAGAATCCTGTCCGTGATGCCAATTTAATAAATGTCACGATCCACAACCAGATAGACCAATTTGTCAGAGGTTAAACCCTCTTGCGTTCCAACTGACCTCAGATTGCTCTGGGTGGCTGGGGGTGGCTGGGCTTAACTCCTGAGTGATGTCCAATTAGGTGTCTTTGTCGTGGCCAGGTCTTCGCAAATCTCAGAAACAGAATTAAGACTCAAAATGGAGTCAAGGTTCAAGTCACTTTATTTGGCCCACAACAAGCGTGCAAGAGAAGGGGGGAAGAAAGAGAAAAGAGTGGAATAGAGAGAGAGAGAGATTGGAACATCTACCACCACAGAGCTATGGCGTCCTGTCAGTCCAATGTCTTCAGGTCCGATGGCAGAGCGTTCTTCGATGTCTTCAGGTCTGATGATGGTCATCTCTGTTCTTTTATTGGGTTGTATTCACTCCTTCCAGGAATCAATTAGGATATTCCAAGAGCTATTTTGTTTAACCACACCCACCACTCAGCAGTGGTGCGCATGCCCAATACTGTCACTGAGTGGTCTCCAGGAGTTTTTAGGTGGTCTTCAGGGGTCTCCGGGTCCCTCTGTCTTCCAGATCCCGGGTCTGGGCGCATGCGCAGGGGTTGGGTTAAATTTAATCAGCTCTCCATTTAGGTCCATAAGAAGGAAGGAAGCATCTGGTCTTGCGGTCTGACCGTTGCTCCATTGCTGACAGTGATGATAGTTGGTGGTGTAGTGTTCCAGCAATGTTGAGACAAACATTTGACACAGTCTCTTAATCTTTCGACACAGTCCCCTACACCCTTCCCTCCAACCATAGTGCATCCTCCCGCACTTTGTCATGGGCAAGCCTGGTATATTCCCCTTCCCCCTTCACATCTAGTTTAAAACCCTGTCTATGAGTCCTGCAAGCTCCTGGGCAAAGACCCTCTTTCCTCTATGAGAAAGGTGGCTCCCATGTGATGCCTGTAGTAAGCCTGGTGCCACGTAGGCCATCCCATTGTCAAAAAACCCAGAATTATTACGCTGGCACCAGCCATGGAGCCATGTATTAATAGATTGGTTACGCTTATTCCATCCAATGTCACTGCCTGCAACTGGAAGGAGTGAGGAAAAAAATCTCACCTGGGCTCCAGATTCCCTCACTAGCTGTCCCAGGGCCCTGAAGTCCCTCTGATTGCTCTTGGACTATGTACTGCAGATTCGTCACCCCCCACATGGAAGAGCAGTAATGGATAGTAGTCTGAGGCCCGTACCGGACTAGGAAGTTTCCTAGTGATACCCCTAACCCGGGCTCCCGGGAGGCAGCAGACCTCCCTATGAGTAGGGTCTGCCCTGCATATTGGTCCCTCCGTTCCCCTTAGCAGGGAGTCTCCTACCACTATCACTCGTCTTTTCCTTCTTGCTGCAGATGTAGTAATTCTGGAAGTATGTTGCTTTGATCTTCACCCCTCCTCTGGCACAGATGAATCAGCATCCACATTGTCCCCTGCCTGGTCCTCCACAGTTAGAGCCTCATATCTATTGTTTAGAGGCACTTGGGGAGGTATGGGCAAGGAGGAAGTTTTTCTTGCTGCCCCTTTTGCGGACTAGCTTACACTCACTGTTTCCCTTTAAGTCCCTGCCTGTGTCCTGATGGGGGAATGATACCAATTCCTTCTGATCAGGGGAGTTTTCCGGTGGTTGTCTCTGCTCATGTTTCAGGGAGCTCAGGGTGTGGGTCCACCAATCTATCTCATGTTCTGACTCCCTGATGCTTCTTATCCTGTCTGCTTCCCCTCTTAGTTCTACCACCAGGCTGAGTAGATAGTCCACCTGATCACACTGTACACAGTTGTTGTCTGTGCTGCCTTCCATTTCCCGCGCAGGCTGATGGTACTCCCTGCAGCCAGACGCCTGGATGGCGTGATGTTTTGCTGGGAGCTCCGTATTGGTTGACGTATCCCTTCTGGTAGTTATGGAGGATGCAGCTTGCCACCGGGTGGATACCATGGCTGGGCTGCCTCTTACCAACTCAACTTACCTCCTGAACTGTGAGAGAGGCTGCGCCCTTCCCGCTCACTCTACCTGCTCTAACTGCTGCGCAAACTGACGCGCTGTGCCCTGTTTTTTTATTCTGTGTTGAGTCTGTTCTGCCCGTGACGCTAATTGCTGAATGGTCTCTCCCTGTCCTTATCTCGACTCCTAAGCCTCTCAATATCCATTTTCTCTCCTGTCTAGCTGAAAAGGGGAGTGATAGAGCGACTTTGGTGGGCATTGGTGAGCATCTGGCCTCCAGCCAGGGTTAAATCACCACAGCAGCCCTTTGACCATCTCCTGAAGCTCAGTCAACTGTTGCAGGAGGTCCTCCACCTGGACACACCTTGTACAGACTAGATTGCCACCCACCTCTGCTCCGGGAAAGAGGCCTACGCACTTCCCACAGCCTGTTGTCTGCACAGAAGCTTCCATTTTTGATGGAAGAATTCCTTTTCGTGATTGCTTTTCCTTGCATCTCTTGTACTTGTTTCTCTACGGTCAAGGTAGGCTTTCCATCCCACCTCATGTCCCCAACATGGTAACATAGGTAAAACCAAAGGATTCCATGTCCTGTGCACCCTCTATATCCTCTCTCTGGATCAGAGGAAAACTTACTCCTTGTAGCTGAGATACTGGTCTGTACAGGCAGGGAATAGGATAAATTGTCTTTGAATTGTTGGACCTTCCAGGAAGGTTTCTCCACAGCCAAGACAGGGGAGGAGCAGAAACTTTCTTTGTATTGCTGAAAGCAGCCAGCCACTTCATTCACAGTTGGTGCCACTTCACCTTTCCAGTCCATTACTGCCAGTGGGTTGGCATACAACAATGGTGCGCTCTGTACAAACTTCCGCTACATAGGCTGTGTTTACTGGAATTCATATGAATCTGTGGGCAACTGCACATTGTCTGGGTCATAATAAACCATCTCCTGCAAGCTACTTCCCTCAGGTACTGGATATCTCTCTGCATGGTGGTCCACTTGCTTGAACGACATGCAACATCTTCTTCTAAGGGATATCTCTCCCTCGTGCCTGGCAGAAGCTGCCTCCAGAGGCTGAGGGCTTCTGTTTTTTTACCAATGCCCCCTTCCCTAGACAGGCATCCCAGCTGCTTGGCTTTCCTACCCTCTACTTCCATGCTACTAGCCACATTATCCCAGCATCGGAACAGCCAGGTAACAAAGTGCTCACCTGGATGGTGGCTGAAATCTGTTTTCATATATCACAGCTCGCTCAGAGACAGGGATCGAGTGACTATCTCTGGTTCTACCTCTTTCTTGTGCTCCTGTGAGGGTCCTGGTTCATCGTTATCCCTCACTAAGCAAACCAATTTTTTGGTGTATTTTTTTTCTCCTGTATAGGGGTGAATGACGGATACTTGTTCAGGTTGGGTTTTTTGGTTCAGCTGCACTGCCTGTCATCGGCATTTGAGTAGCCACAGTGCCTGTTGGCCTGTTTTCCCTCTCTTCCCCCTGAGGGTGCTGCCTACTATGAAGCAGTGTTTGGTAGATACTGGCCAGGGCCCAGCATAGCGCCGTAAGTTGTGCCACAGCACTTTCCCTTAAAATATTCTATCACTTTATCAGGGTCCTGTAGCTGTTCAGGTATGAAGTTCCAAACCGTTGGAGGTGAGAAGTTTTCTAGATACTTGCCTATATTCTCCCACATGCCATGCCACCTTTGACTATTTGGCCTCAGAACAGATCTCTGGGCAGTATTCTTTAAACATTTTATTGCACCCCTAAACAGGACTCGAAACACATTCAGGAAACATAGCAATAGGAGCATGTTTGCTTGAACATCCCAAAGATATTCAAAAGTCTCAAAAGCTGCTGTAACCAGCCTGAAGGAAAAAGGGCAAGCAGGTGAAAGAGCAAGAGAAGGTATTCCCCACCCCCCCTCCATCTTCCACATAGATTGGGTGTGATGACTAATCAATTGTGAGACATGTCATCCGAGATACGGACATAACAGTAATGCAACGTACAAATACCAGCTTAACCTCATGACCAGTGATGATGTTATATCATGAGTCAATATTACGTAGTACAGGAAAAAATGAGAATCCTAACCTCTCTCCCAGAGGTGATAAAAAGTGCTGCAGGGAATACATACAACAAGCACGGATTTACATAGCACAAGCATGTGGACAGAAAAAAACACCGTTGTGACCAGCAACTGTTTACCTGATATAATAAGTGCATATAACAAATTTGTTTTACCATGCTCTGGTCAGATCTGTTGTTCTCTCAACCCTTTGGGCCCCATTTTTGGGCATCAAAAAGGACTGCTGTGGTTTAGCTCCAGCCTGCAGCTAACGCTTGCTCATCCCTCTTCCCCATGGGAACAGTCTTGGCCTGCTCAGCTCACCTCTGCTGGCTCCTTGGGGAAGTTAACTCTGCCCTGGCCAGAACCAGGACACCCCTCCAAGGGCATGGGGAGGAAAATAGGAGGAAAAAAATGAAAGTCGTGGGTTTCGGATAAGGACAGTTTACTAGCAAAGCAAAGGAAGAGGAAAATAGTAACAACAGTATTTAGAATATACAAAGCGGGTGGATACACACTGCCCGGAAACCCGATGCCCTGCCAGTCCCCAAGCAGTGATGACTCCTCCCTAGCCAGCTGCCCTTTTATAATCTGAGCATAGTATCATAGTATGGAATACACCTTTGGCTTGTTTGGGTCAGCTATCCCGGGTTTGTCCCATCCCAGCTTCTTGTGAACCTTAATTCTATCCCAGACAAAACCAAAGCTTGTGTTTTGAGATAAGGGCATTGAGACATCATTCAGCAATTACTGTCACGGGCAAAACACACTCAACATAGAAAAATACATCTAATTTATTATTAAGCAGAACAGTAGAGAAATGAGAAATAAACCAAATCTTAAAAAACCCTCCCCTCACCCCTCCGTTCTTCCTGGCCTCAACTTTGCTCACAATTTTTTTACCTCCTCCCTCCCAGCGGCACAGGGAGACAGGGAATGGGGGTTACGGTCAGTACATCACACGTTGTCTCTGCTGCTCCTTCCTCCTCAGGGGGAGGACTCCTGCTCCATCATGGGTCTCCTCCATGGGGTCACATGTCCTGCCAGAAAACCTGTTCTGGCGTGGGCTCCTCTCTCCACAGGTCCTGCCAGGAGCTTGCTCCAGTGTAGGCTTCCCATGGGGTTGCAGCCTCCTTTGGGTGCCTCCAGCCTGGTCTGATGTGATGTCCTCCACAGGCTGCAGGGGAATCTCTGCTCCGGCACCTGGAGTGCCTCCTTCTTCACTGACCTTGGTGTCTGCAGAGTTTCTCACCTCTTCTCAGTCCTCCCTCTGGCTGCAAAAGCTACTGATCCTTACTTTTTTCCTTTTTAAATATGTTATCACAGAGGCACTACCACCGTTGCTAATTGGCTTGGCCTTGGCTAGCCTTGGTCTGTCTTGGAGCTGGCTGGTATAGGCTCTGTCAGACCTAGGGGAAGCTTCTAGTAGCTTCTCGCAGAAGCCATCCCTGTAGCGTGCCCCCCCTCCTCCCCGAACCATGACATGCAAACTGAAAACACAGCTTTGCATAGCTTTTCAGTGACAGACACTAGTTTGACCAAAACAAGCCAATTTATTATGGTTGCAGAATTATTCTACACACACATATATGAGCAGAATTTTGCTAGAAATTTTTTTACTATTCCAGATAAAATCACCTTCTGATTCCTAAAACTTCACTTCAAACATCTCAAAGTGCAAATAAACCTGAACGCATTCATACTCAATGTCTAGGAATATGCTATGTAACAGTATCTTCAGAATAAGGAAATGTTCTGGCTCAGATTTTCCAAGCTGAACAGCAGGCTAATATGGGAATCTTCACTGTGTCCAGTATCAGATACAGCTTTATTGTCTTTGAAGTGTCCAATGGTTTTGAGTAAATTTGTGGCACTCAGAAATGAAGGCATTTATATTGTTTTAATTTGCATTAGTAATTCTTTACCGAGAAGTCCATGACTGATGGAAAAAGTCCAAATTGCCAAACTGCTAACCGTAACTGCAAGAATCATGAAATAAGCGTTGCATTGGCTTGTTTTGGCTTTTCCTTGAACTTAAATGAATTAATTTTTTTCCTCTGTATTTGTAAAGGGTAATAACTGAAGCAAAGAAGAGGCCAAAGATGGAAAACTGTATATCCAGAACTGCTTTAAAAGAACTTCTCCAAATTTGTGGAAAAGGACATGGTGCATCAGGAAAATTCACTGTTACTTCAACTTATTGTATTTTTTTTTTAAGTATTTCTATAAATATTTAAAGATGTGCACATGCGTAATATACAAAAGAACATTGCAAAGTAGTATGATATGGAGTTATTTGCCTCTAATTGATAAAGCTGGGACAATATTGTTTTTTCTCTGTACTTATTGTATATTGATCTCTTTGCCACAAGTAAACTTATTCTAGTTCTAAATTTCAGCATAAATTGCTGCTGCGTAAATATTGTATGATTTACTTGTAGAATTCTATGCAAATATTGCTTATGTAATAGGATATTTTCTGTAAATATGCGTGTTTGTTTAAAATATTTAAAATTTGCATATCACAACCCTGTGGTAGTATAAAATTTTGCTGCTAACATTCAAACATGCTATGCACGGTAATTTTTTAAAATAAACAGATATGAGGAAAAAAACATGTTAATCTTGGACACTTAAATAAGTTTAAGCTGTGTGCAGATTTTGTTTTGCTGTGTGTATTGATATGTGCATCTGGAAATGTGCATGTCAGTGTGTATATGTTTCCAGTGTACTGCAGCTTCTGTTTTACTGTATCATAACCCTTAAAGGGTGTTGCTGGTGTGAGTCTGGCTTTCCCTGTTAGTAGGCACCAGTGAAAACTGCATTGGTGTTTGCCAACATGTATCATAGACTACCATCATCAAAGGGCCAAGATAAAATAGAAGAAAGGAAGGCAGGGTTTGGGAGTGGGGTTCAGTTTCCCACTCCATGAATGACTCGGTGGGGTGGTTTAGGCATCGCAGGAGGCCAGACGACCACCAAAGTTGTTCTATCACTCCCCTTTTCAGTTGGACACGGGAGAAAATATATATTGAGAGGCTTAGGAGTCAAGATAAGGACAGGGAGAGATAATCCCGTAATCAACGTCAATGGGCAAAACAGACTCAACACAGAGTGAAGGAAAGAAAACTCTCTAATTTATTACACTACACTACACACACAGTGAAACCAGAGTCGGATAATGAGAAGCGTGACCAGATCTTAAAGAAGTGCGACCAGATCTTAAAGTACCTTCCCCCACCCCTCCCTTCTTAGCAGACTTCCCTTTAGTCATGATTTTGCTCCCTTCTTTCCCCCCCATTGTGGCACAGGGAGGGGCAGGGACAGGGAAAATGGGGGCTTCCCTTCTCCGGTGGCAAAACGCAGCTGCTTGCCTGTTTTTTTCTCCTATATGTGATTCCCAGAGGCACTGTGACCATCGCCGACTGGCTCGGCCTTGGTCAGCAGCAAGTCTGGCCTTGAAACGGCCGATGTTTACTCTTCGGGGCCTGCAGAGAGCTTCTAGCTGCTTCTTACAGCAGCCATTTTCTGCAACCCCCATTCTCTCCCAGTACCCAACTATGCAAAACTGCGACACTCGGTACATGTGATTTTTGGTCAAGTCAGATAACTGCCCTGTGTCTCAGGTTCTCAATCTGTAAAATGGGTGTAGCTGTACTTACCTATCTCGCAGCAGAGTTGTGAGGCTTAACTACTGTTTGCAAAAGTGTTTTGGTATTTTTCATAAATGGCTCCAAGTAAGCGCAGGCACTATGACCATTCTTTTTCACTTTTAAGGTACTGGATATTAAGAGGTGCTGGTGGTTATGGAAATTCAATGATCATATACCTTATTTGATGCTGTTAACTATGAGTGGCACTAGAAGCTAAATAATCTACATTTTTTTGATAAGACACAGCTCAGCTGTGTCCTTATAGCATTCAAAGCAGTATACTGTCACATTATTTTAATGGCAGGAAAGTTAATAGTAAGTGAAAAAGGTAAAATGGAACAATTAAAAAAAAATTCTTATATTTTCACTTACTAAATATAAATTACTTTCTTTTGGATCCAGGGCTGTAATGAATGACACTTAAGACCTAGTATGTTTTTTTCTCTGTTGTTTGATTGTTTTTTCCCATGCTGCATTGGCACTTCTAATTAAAACAGCTAAACTTGGATCCCTTTTATGAAAATAATTTAGTGGGTTATTTTGTTGTTATTTTTAAACTGAAGATGGATTGCTGCAGCTGAAGGGCCTGGAAAAATACTACAGTCTCTGTGTTCTGGTTGAAACCAAATCCTATGAACGGAGAACAAAAGTTCTCATTCTCTTTCTTGCTCCATCTTTTTTCTGCCTTTCTCCAAGCTGTTTATTAGAGCAGGTAGGTGATCAAATTTGTATTCAGAGCCAAACACACACAGCCGACATTCAATTTTTAAACACAGTGATAGTGGGGCTTTTCTTTATATACAGTTCCTGAACAGCAGCTGCAAATTCTTTGATGGGAAGGTGTTTTTTTCCAGTGGCTTCAAGGAGTCTATCTTTGCCCACAGACCTTCCCAGAACAGTGAATGGGGATAACTAGAATGTACAAATGTTCATGCTTTTTCACTCGGTTGAAAACACTTTGATATGAGACACTCGTTTACAGTTCTCTAATGTGAACACTCAAAGAGATGGTGAGAGCCTGACATTGTTCCCTTGATACATAAGCTACTGTTTTGATGCAAGGTAGGGGATAATACTGTAATTGCCTACTGGTCCAGTTCACTGCCTAAAATGAAAATTCTTAACAACAAAAAGATGAGGGGCCCCAATTTAGTACTAGCAGTATAGTGACCTCAGGTCATAAACAAAACTGTATGATACTATTTGGAAACTACCTTCAACTGCCAAGTGTGCGTGCTCCTGTGTCAGGACTCTGTTGCAGCCCACAGGCACATGCTCCCTTTCTCCCTCTTCTTCCTCTGAGGTGATGTGGTGGTTTGGCTTTGGCTAGAGGCCAAATGCCCACCAAAGCCGCTCGCTCACTCCCCTTTTCAGCCGAAAAAGGGGAGAAATTATATATCGGGAGGCTTAGGACTCGAGATAAGGACAGAGGGATCGCTCTCCAATTAGTGCAATGGGCAAAACAGACTCAACACAGAATAAAAGAAAGAAAAGTGATTTATTACTACTACAACTACACACCCAGTGAACCAGAGTCAGGTAATGAGAAGTGCGGCCAGGTCTTAAAGCACCTTCCCCCCACCCCTCCCTTCTTAACAGACTTAAACCTTCATCACAATTTTACTCCCTCCTTCCCTCCCCCAACATGGCATGGGGAGGAGGCAGAGAATGGGGAGTGGGGTTCTGGCAATTCCTCACAAGCTGCTTTCCTCCTCCAGATCTTAACACTTCTGCTTCCCCCCACCTTCTTCGCAGTCTTTAATCATAAATTCGCTCCCATCTTCCCCCTCTGACCGCGGCGCGGGGAAGGTAAGGGAACGGGGAATGGGAATTTTCAGTCCATTCCTCCTGAGTTTTCCTTCTTAGCTTGTGGGGGGGCATTACACACACACTCCCTTCTCCTGCGGCGAGACAGTCCTCCACGAACTTCTCCAGCGTGAGTCCTCTCTATCGGGGAGTCATCTCCTCACCACGGGCCTCAGCACGGCTCCCTTCCATGGGGTGCTGACCTCCGGGCTCAGACTGCTCTGGCCTGGTACCCCCAGAGTCACAAGTCCCCTGGCAAACCTGCTGTGGTGTGGATCAATCTCTTCACAGGCCGTAGATGTCTCTGCTCCCCGTCCTTATCCATGGGCTGCGAGGGGACACCTGCTCCACCGTGGTCTTCTCCACAGTCTGCAGGGGAATCTCTCTCTCCGGCACCCGGAGTGCCTCATTCTTCCCCTCCCTCTCCTTTGGACCTGGCCTTGGTGTCCACGCAACTTGTTACATCTTCTCACTCCCTTCTCTGGTGGCAAAATGGCTCTGCCTGCAGGTTTCTTTTTTTTTCTCCTATATGTGATTCCCAGAGGCACTGTGATCATCGCCGATTGGCTCAGCCCTGGTCAGCAGCAACTTTGGCCTTGAATTGGCCGATGTTTACTTTCTGGGGCCTGCAGAAAGCTTCTAGATGCTTCTTGCAGAAGCTGTCTCGGCAGCACACCTATGCAAAACTGCCACAGTGTGGATGACCTCTCTGCTACTTTGGCAAAGGGAGAACTCAGTGATTGGCAACTTTTAGTTTGGTTGTGGGGGTTTTAAAACCTTTTTCAATTGTGGGTGATATTTATATTTTTGTATCATAAGAATGTTTTCTTCCAGTATTTGTCATGCCCGTTTATAACAAGCAAAATGCAGGTATTTCATTTCGATTGGAAACACTATTACAGCTATGGGGGTTTTTTTAATGTATTTTTATTTGTATAGAGTGCTTGCTCATGTTAAATAGGAAAGAGAATATAGCACATTAAAATCTCATAGCTTTTAGCATAAGGAGTTAAGAGGAAAAACTATTCAAACTGGGTCTCATTACTTGTCTATTTTGGTAGGAGCGGGTTTGTGTCATTTCAGTTACAGAGGTAAAATTCTGCCATATAATTATTTATGTTGAAAATTATTTTTGTAGCATACATAGTAGTCATCAAGTCTTTTGACAGACGTATATTTATAAAGAGTCTATATGCAATGATGATAGCATTATGTTTTAGCACATTGTTGAAATGTGATTATGGTGCCTACTTTACCTTGAAAGCCCCGTGACAAAAAAGAAAGTCTTTGAACAGTGTTTAGAGAGAAAAACCGTGGATATTCATACAGTTCTGAACAATATTCTGTTTTGAGCTCCACCTGGGGAAAGATGACTCATCAGTCGAGTGCTTGTGGGTAAGAATCAAGGGGCAGGCTAATGTGAGTGACACTGTTGTGGGTGTGTTCTATAGGCCCCCTGATCAAGAGGAGCGGGCTGATAGTGCTTTCTATGAGCAGCTAGAAGTAGCCTCGAGATCCCAGGCCCTGGTCCTTATGGGGGACTTCAACTACCCAGATATTTGCTGGGCAAGCAACAGGGCCAGTCGTATGCAGTCCAGACAATTTCTGCAGTATGTTGAAGACAATTTCCTGCTACAGATGGTGCAGGAACCTACAAGGGGAGGGCGGGTGCTGGACCTTTGTTCTTACTAACAAGGACGGGCTCATCAGGGAGGTGAAGGTTGGGGGCAGCTTAGGACAAAGCGACCACGAAATGATTCAGTTCAAGATCCTGAGTGGAAGAAGCAAGCCAAAAAACAGGATAGCTACCCTGAATTTTGGAAGAGCTAACTTTGATCTCTTCAGCAACCTTTTAGGAGCTATCTCGTGGGCTACGCTGTTAGAAGGTAAGGGAGCCTGTGAGAGCTGGCTAGCATTTAAACAGCACTTCTTCCAAGCACAGGATAGGTGCATCCCTTTGAGTAAGAAATCGGGAAAGAGAGGCAGAAGACCTGCATGAATGAGCTGGGAGCTAATGTGTAAACTCAAAGGGAAGCAGATGGTTTATGAAGTATGGAAACAGGGTCTGTGCACCTGGGAGGAATATAGGGATGTTGTCAGGGCCTGTAGGGACGCAACTAGAAAGGCTAAAGCCCGCTTGGAAATGAAGCTAGCAAGGGACATAAAGGATAATAAAAAGAGTTTTTTCAGATACGTGAATAGTAAGAGGATGACCAGGGATAATGTAGGTCCCTTGATGAATGAGGCGGGTGTCCTGGTATCGGGTGATGATGAGAAGGTGGAAATACTGAATGCCTTCTTTGCCTTGGTCTTCACTCCAAAGGCCCCTCGGGACCCGCAGATCCTGGATGAAAGTAGGAGTGTTTGGGGAATGAAGAGCTTTCCTCTAGTTGAGGTAGGGGTGGTCCAGGAGCGGCTCAAGGGGTTAATGCAAACAAATCCATGGGCCCGGATGGGATACATCCACGTGTGCTGAGGGAGCTGGCGGAAGTGATAGCGGCGCCGCTTGCTATCATCTTCGACAGCTCTTGGAGAACAGAAGTACCTGAGGATTGGAGGATAGCCAATATCACTCCAGTCTTCAAAAAGGGCAAGAAGGAGGACCCTAAAAATTATAGGCCAGTCAGCCTCACTTCTGTCCCTGGAAAGGTGATGGAACAGCTTGTTCTGGATGCCATCACCAAGCAACTGGAAGAGAAGAAGGTCATGAGGAGTAGTCAGCATGGATTCACCAAGGGGAGATCGTGCTCGACCAATCTCATAGCCTTCTATGATCTCATCACCGGCTGGGTAGATGGAGGGAGAGCAGTGGATGTCATCTACCTTGATTTCAGCAAGGCTTTCGATACTGTCTCCCATGACATCCTGATAGAAAAGCTGAGAGATCATGGGATAGATGAGTGGACAGTGAGGTGGGTTGAGAACTGGCTGTCGGACCGGGCTCAGAGGGTCGTGATCAGTGGAGCAGAATCTGACTGGAGGCCTGTTACCAGCGGTGTTCCCCAGGGCTCGGTGTTGGGTCCAGTCCTGTTTAATATCTTCATCGACGACCTTGATGAGGGAATAGCATCCACCCTCAGCAAGTACGCCGATGATACAAAGCTGGGAGGAGTGGCTGACACGCAGGGACACTGCGCTGCCATCCAGCAAGACCTGGACAGGCTGGAAAGCTGGGCAGGGCTAAACCAGATGAGGTTTAATAAAAGCAAGTGTAAAGTCTTGCACCTGGGGAGGAATAACCGTCTATATCAGTACAGGCTGGGGCATGACCTGCTGGAGAAGAGCTCTGTGGAGAAGGACCTTGGGGTCCTGGTTAATGACAAGTTGGCTATGAGCCAGCAGTGTGCCCTGGTGGCTAAGAGGGCCAATGGGATCCTGGGATGCATCAGGAAGAGTGTGGCCAGCAGGTCGAAGGAGGTGATCCTCCCCCTCTACTCTGCCCTGGTCAGGCCCCACCTGGAGTATTGTGTCCAGTTCTGGGCTCCCTGGTATAAAAAAGACAGGGATCTCCTGGAGAGAGTCCAGAGGAGGGCTACGAAGATGATTAAGGGCCTGGAGCATCTCCCGTATGAGGAAAGGCTGAGTGAGCTGGGGCTGTTCAGCCTGGAGAAAAGAAGACTGAGGGGGGACCTAATTAATGTTTATAAATATCTTAAGTATGGGATGCAGGGGGAAATGGCCAGCCCCTTTTCAGTGGTCTGCGGAGACAGGACAAGGGGCAATGGCTGCAAATTGGAGCACAGGAAGTTCCGCACCAACATGCAGAAGAACTTTTTCGCAGTGAGGGCGACAGAGCACTGGAATAGGCTGCCCAGGGAGGTGGTGGAGTCTCCTTCTCTGGAGATATTCAAGACTCGTCTGGACGCCTATCTGTGCAATATGTGCTAGGGAGCCTGCTTTGGCAGGGGGGTTGGACTCGATGATCTCTCGAGGTCCCTTCCAACCCCTACAATTCTGTGATTCTGTGATTCTTTGAGAGATTTCATCACTGCCTGCCTGAAAAATGAGTAGTGGGTACTAATCAGAGCGATGAAACAGATCCGGGAGTTTTCTAGTTATGTCCTTGATCAGCGCCCCAAGGAGGAAGCACACTTCCCTACGGGTAGGTCTGGTCTGCATATGGGGCCCTCTGTTCCCTTGAGAAGGGAATCCCCAACCAAAATCACCTTTCTGTCTTTCCTAGCTGAGGCAATGTTGAGGCGTGGAATTGACTTCCTCACTCTTGGCCTCCTATTAGGGGGATTGTCCCCCACCTTCCCATTTGCCTCCTCTTCAGCTCCCAGCACCTCAAACCTATTGCTTAGAGGGACCTGGGGAACCAAGGTAGGCAGGAAGGAGGTTTTTCGACAGTGACGAGCCGGGACTATCTTCCAAACCCCTCCGTCTTTCTCGTCTCCCACTTCTCCCCGTTCTGCCTGATAGGGCTGGGGATCCATCATTTTTTTGGGAAAACTTCCCTGGTGACTTTCCTTCTGGGATGCCAGCAAGTTGCTCCACCAATCAATCTCCCTCTCAGACTCCCTAATGCTTCTCAGTCTCTCCACCTCTTCTTGGAGCTCTGCCCCCATGCTAAGCAGATCTTCCACCTGCTCACATCTCACACAGGTGGAATTGCCGCCATCATCCGCCAGCAGGAGCAGGCTCAGGCACTCCTTGCAGCCAGAGTCTTGCACAGCCTCACTCCTGGGCAGGCCCTCGGTCTGGGTCGCCATGCTCTTTATGGGGCAAGCCCTCTGTCTGGTGGAGACCACGCTCCTGGGCAGGCCTTCAGTCTGGGACACCACACTCTTTACGGGGCGAGCCCTCTGTCTAGTGGAGACCACACTCCTGGACAGGCACTCGGTCTGGGTCGCCACACTCTTAATGGGGAGAGCCGTCTGCCTGGTGGAGGCCATGGTAATCTGTGGTCCCTTCCTACATGATATGGACAGTAGTCCGAGAAGAACATAGAAAAAGGCACTGGGGGGCAGAAGCCCTATATAAAGATCTTATCAGAAACATAATCGTGCAAAACCTATACACTACATTTAGACAAGTAACTCAACAATGTGATCTTTGTCTCCAGACTAACCCTAAAGTTGTAAAAGGGCCAAAATTTGGAAAGATCGGAAAAGGAAATGGTCCGGGGCAACACTGTCAGATTGATTTCTCGGAACTCCCTAGAAAAAGGGGGGTATCAATATCTATTAGTACTAATTGATACCTTTTCAGGCTGTCCAGAAGCTTTCCTGTGCAGAACTGCTAAGGCTCGGGAAGTAACCAAAATACTACTCCAAGAAATAATATCCCAGCAGTGATGTCCTCGGATAGAGGACCACATTTTCTGTCTAAAATAGTGCAACAGATTAGCCACCATCTAGGAATAGATTCGCAATTGCACACTCCATACCGACCACAATCAAGTGGCCAAGTAGAGAAAACGAATCATCTAATCAAACAACAGATTGTCAAACTGGGTCAAGAAACAAATCTAACTTGGCCTCAGTCTTTACCCCTGGCTCTTCTACGGATACGAACCAGACCAAGAGCAAAAGAAGGGCTTAGCCCATTCAAAATTTTATATGGACGACCCTACGGGGTGCAAAAAGGAACGTCTTCACAAATTGGTGACGAATTAATGATTTCCTATATGGTGGCACTAAACAAACAATTAAAAAGAATTTAAAAGAATGTAATGGGAACACGCAGTAGGGGTGGGCCTGTTCACGATATACAGCCAGGGGACTATGTGTATGTTAAATCTTTTGCAGAAAGAACCTTGGAACCACAGTGGACCGGACCTCTTCAAGTCTTCCTCACCACCTACACGGCAAAAAAACCTCCAGGACTGACCATACCCGGATTAAGAAAGCCCCCGCAACTTCATGGAAAGTAACTGCAGACAACAAAGGATTGAAACTTAAACTCATTCGGACAAATGAGAGTAGGAACAAAGTTGGTAACAAGTAAGTGAACAAAAATGGTTGTGGACCCACCATATGGGAAAGGGCACCACACCAAACAATATCAAACAAAAGAAACTAGGAAAATATAAAATTCAGCCTAATCTCTTAATGGTAGCCGTACTAACCATCTAGAACAATAATGCGTGCAGTAACACTGAATTTCGTAACTGTTGTGTTTTGACTCAATTGTGGCTGTGATGAGTGTGGTCAGACTTTCAAACTGCGATAGCGCATTTAAGAAAGCACTATGGAAGGTTACACAAGTCCAATCTGGAAAACTACGTTTTTCACGGTCGTAATCATAATTCAAAATTGGGAGAGAATCTTTGGCCAAGAGGATATTGAGTGGTCATAGTCTCAAGCTTACATCGGTTATACTGGGTCCATGGGAAAATATTCTGCTCGAGAAAATTTAAATCTGTCTATCGTGGTTATGCATGGAAATCAAGTATATACGAGGGAAGAATGGAGCAGGGATATAGAACAGGAAATCTGTCAACTTCAGGGGACTATAGGGAAAGAAATCAGAGTAGGATGTTGAATGGTTAATGGAACCACCCATAAAAGGGCATCCCAAATCACTGTATCAGTTGTTCCTACCTATAAGAGCACCAAGATCTGTACTTCTGAGGAACAAGATTGTTGGCATAACTTCACCCTAGCACGGACCACAAGAGTGACCTGTATTTGGGTCAATAATACTATTGGATCTCATTTAAATTTGAAATACTCAAACTTGAACCCAACATCTATAAAATTGGCCCATACGTTATCAAAAACACAGGACAACAAGAAGTATTATTTAATCTTAAAAGGATAGAGTAACAAATGCAAGTCAATGTCTCTGATCTAAAACCATCCTGTTTCCCCTTCTTACAGACCTCATATGAGGGATGGACAACTTGGTTAAGGAAGAGGGAAGACATCTATGGGAAACGAATAATAAGAGACGTAAACGGAGTGTTAGGAACAGGGCTTGGGGTGTTAAATTCAGTAGACTCAGAGGTAATAATGAACAAGTTAGCAGCTACCACAGCAGATTTAACAAAACTGCAACAACCATTAAGGTCCTCATTACTAGCATTAGGGGCATACCAATGGTTGGTATCAAGGGTACTTCCCAAGTGGGAACAAATCAACATAAAGGACCATCAACTTATTTCTGAAGCATTAGGTGGGTTACAGGATGACGTCGCCCTAGCCCTAAGCTGCATCCAAGCCCAACTATGGATGCAATTGGTAGCGGCATCCATAATAAGAGAAGAAGAGGAAGGCATATTTCCTACGGAAATCCGAAAGATGGTTTGGGATAGTGCTACAGAAGTGGAAAGAAAACTTCAATCACGGTGAAATATGGTCAACTTCACCTATGATCAAAACACATACAGTTAACGCCTTTGAGGCGTTAAGGGGTGGCTGACATGCAGGAACACTGCGCTGCCATTCAGCGAGACCTGGACAGGCTGGAGAACTGGGCAGGAAGAAACCTAATGAAATTCAAGAAAAGCAAGTGTGAAGTCTTGCACCTGGGGAGGAATAACCGTCTGTATCAGTACAGGCTGGGGGATGACCTGCTGGAGAAGACCTCTGTGGAGAAGGACTTGGGGGTCCTGGTGGATGACAGGTTGGCTATGAGCCAGCAGTGTTCCCTGGTGGCTAAGAGGGCCAAAGGGATCCTGGGATGCATCAGGAAGAGTGTGGCCAGCAGGTCTAAGGAGGTGATCCTCCCCCTCTACTCTGCCCTGGTCAGGCCCCACCTGGAATATTGTGTCCAGTTCTGGGCTCCCTGGTATAAAAAGACAGGGATCTCCTGGAGAGAGTCCAGAGGAGGGCTACGAAGATGATTAAGGGCCTGGAACATGTCCCGAATGAGGAAAGGCTGAGTGAGCTGGGACTGTTCAGCCTGGAGAAAAGAAGACTGAGGGGGGACCTAATTAATGTTTATAAATATCTTAAGTATGGGATGCAGGGGGAATTGGCCAACCCCTTTTCAGTGGTCTGTGGAGATAGGACAAGGGGCAATGGCTGCAAATTGGAGCACATGAAGTTCCGCACCAACATGCGGAAGAACTTTTACACAGTGAGGGTGACAGAGCACTGGAATAGGCTGCCCAGGGAGGTGGTGGAGTCTCCTTCTCTGGAGATATTCAAGACTCGTCTGGACGCCTATCTGTGCAATATGTGCTAGGGAGCCTGCTTTGGCAGGGGGGTTGGACTCGATGATCTCTCGAGGTCCCTTCCAACCCCTACAATTCTGTGATTCTGTGATACGGATCAGAAAATATGTCAGTTTGAGGCCTGACCAAATGCAGATTTAAAAACACTCTACTATCACAAGGTGTGATTTTAGTTACTCGTCCCCAATAACTGCTCACCAACTCTTAAGATCCGATCTTACCCTAACACAGAGGATACTTACTGTCCCAATAGGATTAAATATAAGTAGTATAGAAGACTGATTAAAACATAAAGCTTTACAAAATATACTAGAGAAAATTAAGGAAAAGGGCCAGGAAACTCTTCTTACGGTCCATCATGATATGGAAGGGATCCAGAAAGTCTTAAAGAAAAGAGAAAAGGACGGGAATTATAAGTGGTGGGATACTCTCTTTGGTTGGTCACCTTCTGCAACGGGAATACTTAATGCAATGGTACACCCCGTTGTGATCTTATTAATTAGCTTAGAATTTCTATTGATATTAAACATTATGCTGTGTCTGTGGGTTTGGAGAATGATAAGAAAATAACACTCATGTACAAACCCTTATATCATTCAGGGAAGATGTTTAAGTAAAAGAATTTACTTAGTAGGATAGAAAAAGGGGGGAATGAAATAGGGTCAATAAGTACTTAGAAAATATAGTCATAGAACTTAGCCGCGTAACCATATAGTTCGAATAAAACAACTAATGGAGAAAGAAGCCTGTTTCTCTTTCCTGGACAAAGGGCTTACTTGTGAAGAATAAGAAACGGTCTCGCATTATCTCAAGGGAATGAAAAGAAAACAAATGGCTAGCAAGAACATGAATTACATCCAGACCGATAAGTTATACCTCGCTAAAGGTTAACAAGGACATGAATTAGCTCAGACCGATAAGAGCACTGCAAGCTTGCAGGATCGCTGCATTCCAGGCTAAGGGTGAAAAATACATCATGAGGAAGACCTACAGCCTTCCTCTCAAGGACCACCGAAGACCCTTGCCCACAATTATTGGAAGAATCTGCACAAGCGCGAAGGACTGATAAGCTATTTAGCATATGAAGCGGGAGTAGGTGGGTTTCGGTAATGAATATGTAAATGCGTCAATTGAATATTCACTATTTCATTGTATAATTGTGGGACGGTGCACTACTTCGAGTATACACGTTTTTGGCGGAATGATCCCCCGTGCATCTGCGCGCATTAAACATACCTACTTTATAACTTCTGAGTTATAGAGTCTATTTCCGTACGTCACTATCCTCTGATTTTTAAAGGTATTCCTTTAAACTTATTTGAGCTCTTGGTTTGGTGGATGCCCGGCTGTATCTGGTATACTTGGGTATCTTGGTATTTGGTTTTTGGAGACCAGTCATTTGGGGATACTGTAAGCCATCGGGAGACGTCCCACGTGAGTGTCGTATACCAGGTTGCTAGTGCCTGATTGTATACACTTGGTTAGTAGCATGTAAATGCTGCTAATATTTGGAATCTCGATAACTGTATCAGGTATTGTTCTGGTTTGGATTTATCGTATAAAGATCTTGTGCAGGTGTGACCGAGACATTTAAGTAAGCACAAAGTGAGTGTGGAGTCCTGCTGCAAACTTCTGTAACAGCGTACTACTTTGTGGTTCAGTGGTAGAACTCCTGCTGTCCCATGCGAGACCGGGCTTTGATTCCCAACAGGAGTCGCTGCTCTGGTGGCACTGATTGATTGGTCTTGACTTTGGATATTGGTACAAGGAACTGAGTTTTGAAAAGTAAAACTGACAAAGGCCCACAATTATTAGCCCCTCTATGAGAAGTTGTGGGACCATCAGGGGAAACACTTAAAGTAAAGATCCCCTTTACAATCAGTGATTTGGACAATTGGAAGGAAATAGCTAAAGGATATGGGGATGACCCCTCTAAGGTGACAAAAAGTTTTGAATTGATTGTTAAGAATTTGGATCCAGATCGGAAGGATATTGATTTAATGTGAAGTGAAATGATAGATACTGAAAAGCTGTTAATATTGCAAGCTGCCCAGACTCATGTGCAGGCACAGGTAAATGGAAACTTTATATAATATGGATTGTTAGTGGAATGTGAATCAGAGTATAATGCTCCTATTTTACCAATTTTACCAAAAGCCCGATGGAAAATATTGAATAGTACAAAACCTCAGGGCAAATAAATAATATTGTTAAAGATTTGCACCCGGTGCCAGCTAATCCCTATATACTGCTGACAAAGTTTAAGAATACACAGATTTGGTTTACAGTCCTAGACTTAAAAGATGCTTTTTTTTTAATGCCTGCCATTAGCCAAAGAAAAGGAAAAGTTATTTGCATTTGAAGTCCTACCACTGGTAGGAAAACCCAGCTTACCTGGACAGTGTTACCCCAAGATTTTAAAAAATAAATCCAACAATCTTTGGGAAACAGTTTGCAGGAGAACATGAAACATGGGACCCTCCCTCCAGAGATGGACTCTCTCTACAGTATGTGAATGACCTATTAATAGTAACTCAAAGAAAACCTGACTGGATTCAAGGGACAAGTTTGTTGAATTTTTTGGGGGGGTACTAAATGGATATTAAGTCTCTCAACAGAAAGCTGAAACGGTACGGCAACGAGTAACCTATCTGGGATATGCAATTTCTGGAGGACAAGGAGAATTGGATACCGAGCAAAAAAAAGTCATCTGTAAGACCCCTCTTCCTCAGACGGTAAGAGAACTCAGAACCTTTTTGGGAATGTCGAGCTGGTATCGGTTGTGGATTTACAATTATGGAATAATAGCAAAGCCTCTTTATGAACTCTTGAAAATTAATCCTGCCCAACTGGTGTGGGCAAAAGAGGCACAGAAAGCTTTGAATACACTTAAAAAGGAACTTGTGAGAGCTCCAGCCTTGGGGCTGCAGGATATGACTAAACCCTTCTTGCTCTTTTCACATGAAAAACCAGGAGTCCTGGCTCAACATTTAGAACCTTATGAAAGAGCAGTGGCATACTTCTCTAAACAGCTGGAGGATGAACGCGAGCAGAGGATGGCCAGGGTGTTTACAAGCAGGAGCTTAACATTGAAGAAGCCCGGAAATTCACTGTAGGCCAGAAGATGACGGGAATGATCTCTCGTACAGTGTTCTGGAACTAAAGGGAAATCATTGGCTTTTCCTATCCAGATTTCTGAAATATCAAGGTATTCTTGTGGAGTCTGATGATGTTGTGAATGAAGTAACTAACATTGTGAATCTAGCTTCCTTCCACAGTGAAACTACAACCGAACCACTGACAAATGATAGCTTGGAGACAATGGAAGTTGTGTATTCTAGCAGACCCGATTCAAAAGAAGAACCTTTGGAAGATGCTCAAGATTCCTGGTTTGCAGACTGTAGTAGTTTTGTCCGGCAAGGCATCCGTAAGGCTGGATATGCAGTGACCACGACCGACCAAGTAATAGAATCAAATCCTTTTCCTATTGGAACTTCAGCCCAAAAGGCAGAAATTATTTCCTTCACCAGAGCATTAGAACTTGCAGCAGGAAAAAGGATAACTATATGGACAGATTCTAAGTACGCCTTTGGAGTTGTGCATGCCCATGGGGCAACTTGGAAACAGCGTGGACTTTTAACAAGTCATGGGAAACACATTAAGCATGCGGGAGAAATACTTCGCTTATTACAAGCAGTTCAACTGCCAACCAAGATCACCATCATGCACTGCCGAGGACACCTGAAGGGTAACACTGACCAGAAAAAGGTAATAGATTGGCCGATCATGAGGCTAAACAGGCAGCAGAAAGAATGCAAGAGATTCTAACAATAATTCTGGAAAATAGAAATAGGAGTTTTGAATGAGCAGGAAAATATTGAATACTTTAGGGCTGATAAAGAATTACTAGAATAACAGGTAAAGGGAATTGTCAAAGACCACCACAATAGGACACACTGCGGAGCAGACTCCCCGTATAAATTTTAAATCAAAATTAAGGCTATTGAGATTTGATTCCAGCTTTTCAAGGCATCACTTCTATGACTGGGTTACAACATTGGTGGATAAGGGAAAAGAGAGACTGTTGTCATCTACCCGGATTTATACACAGTTTGAAATAAAATGCTAAGCATAATCATTCAATTTTACGCTGACACACTTTAATCCTCTCCAATCGTGTTCTGGTCCACTGAAGTATTCTTAGGCATCCTGTGTTGTGCTGACCGTACAGTCTGGTTTGTTAACACCTTCTGAGGTCCACATCACACTTCCTAGGCTCCCTTTTTTTCTGCTGGCCTATATTTACCTCACCTTTTGAAATAAAAAAAACAAAGGAGTTTATTGCAGGAAAAGAGTCCAGCAGTGTTAGATGAAAACTATAGATACCAAAGGAATCACCCCGTAACACTTTTTCATATACAAAACTATAATTTTTTCCCATTTGAATGCAAGTAAAAGCAATTAAATTTATTTCTTTAAAAACCTTAAAAGAGGATTTCTTCAAGATAATTAATATAATAGCAACATCATGACATCAAATGATTACTCTATTTCCCCCATCTTGCAGCTTATAACAAAACATAAGCTAAAAGGTAAGTCAAGAACAAGGATTACACCATTTATAATTTTCAGTAAAACTGACCCGTTCAATTTTTAATGTCAATAAATGACAGATATTTGAAAAATAACAAAAACATCTTGCAGCAAAAACTAGTGCCTAAATGAATATCATGTTCTATTATACATTCTTGTCCTGGTTTTCGTCTGGAATAGAGTTGACATTCACAAGAAGCTGGGATGGGACACAACCAGGTATGGTGGTTTGACCCTGGCTGGAGGCCAGACGACCACCAAAGCTGCACTATCACTCCCCTTTTCACCTGGACAGGGGAGAAAAGATACACTGAGAGGCCTAGGAGTCGAGATAAGGACAGGGAGAGATCATTCCGCAATCAGTGTCCCGGGCAGAACAGATTCAACACGGAATAAAGAAAAGAAAACTCTCTAATTTATTACACTGCACTACACCAGATCTTAAAGCACCTCCCCCCACCCCTCCCTTCTTAGCAGACTTCCCTTTACTCATGATTTTGCTCCCTTCTTCCCCCACATTGTGGCACGAGGAGAGGCAGGGACTGGGGAAAATGGGGGCTGCGGTCAGTTCCTCGCAAGTTGGTTTCCTTCTTGGCCGGGGGGAGCATTCCACACACAGTCCCTTCCCCTGCTGCACCGTGGGGTCCCACAGGGTCACAGTGTCCTTCATGTGTCTCCACCCGCTCCGGCATGGGGTCCTCCACAGGCTGTAGACGGGATCTCTGCTCCCTGTGAACATCCATGGGCTACAGGGGGACAGCATGCTTCACCATGGTCTTCTCCACGGGCTGCAGGGGAATCTCTCTCCCCAGCACCTGGAGCGCCTCGTCCTCCCCCTCTCCTTCCCTGGCCTTGGTGCCTGCACAGATTCTTACATTTTCTCACTCCCTTCTCTGGTGGCAAAATGCAGCTGCTTGCGTTGTTTTCTTCTTAAATGTGATTCCCAGAGGCGCTGTGACCATTGCTGATTGGCTCGGCCTTGGTCAACAACGACTCTGGCCTTGAGTCGGCTGGTGTTTGCTCTCTCGGGCCTGCAGAGTGCTTCTAGCTGCTTCTTGCAGAAGCCACTCCTGCAGCCCCCCCTTCTCCATCAGAACCCAGCCACGCAAAGCTACAACACCAGGATAGGTGACCCAAACCAGCCAAAGGGCTATTTCCAGTTCAGTCTGGATCAGTCCATGTCAGATGGTGGGGCTGTGTTTCCACCCCGAGGCAGTCAATTCCAGGTGTATTAGACACCCCTCTAAGTAAAAGCAAACTGTTGCCTACACTCTTGCCTCCAAAAGGATCGAGAAAAACGCATCTGTGATATCAACTGTGGCATAACCCTTGTCTGCCTTTGACTGGAGTTCATATTGAAGTTATTGCATGTCCGACACTGTAGCACTCATCGTCGACATGACTTCATTTAGGCCATGATAGTCCACTGTTAACCTCCACCCTCTGTCAAACTTTTGCACTGGGACTGTTCAAGGGCAAGCAGGTTCTGCTGATCACTCCTTGGCTCTCCAATCAAATCATCAGTTCATGGATGGGAATCAGGGAGTCTTGGTTGGTGTGATAATGCTGGTGCAGTGCTGTGGTAGTGATTGTCACCTGTTGTTCTTTGACCCTCAACAACCCCACAACAGAAGGGTCCTCCGAGAGACTGGGCAAAATAGACAACTGTTCAATTTCCTCTGTCTCTAGGGCAGCTATTCCAAAAGCCCATCAATACCCTTTTGGATCCTTGAAACACCCTCTCCTGAGGTAGCCTAGGACAAAAAAGGCAAAACTTGCGAGTTGGGATAGAACTTTTAACAGAATATACAAAACAATTTGCCCTCTTGATGGATCGGATACCCAGCCCATCCCTGGGCAGCCACTCCTCCCCAGAAAGCCCCCTTTATGTGCTGAGCATGACACCCTATGGTATGGAATACCCCTTTGGCTAGTTTGGGTTACCTGTCCTGGCTGTGTCCCGTCCTAGCTTCTTGTGAAAATTAATTCTATCCTAGCTGAAAACCAGGACACACATGTAGAGGATTCACACTGGAGCAGTTCTTGAAAGTCTGCAGCCTGTGGGAAAGAGCCACACTGGAGCAGGTGAGGAGAAAAATGCAGCAGAAAGGAACTGTTATGAACTGACCACAACCACCCCACTCCCCTCTGTGGTGTTTGGGGGTGTCAAGGGGGTAGAAGAGTCAGGAATGAAGGAGTAATGTTGAGCCTGGGAAGGAACTGTTTTAATTTTTGTCCTCATTTCTTACCATCCTACTATATTTTTAATTGTCAATAAATTCAATTAATTTTCTCCAAGCTGAGTCTGTTTTGCCTGTGATGTCCCAGTCTATCTCACCCCACAAGCCTTTGAGCTTGTGGCTGAGAGGGTGTCTGGCATCCAGCCTAAATTAACCCACCACACCCACTTAGTGCTAACTCAGCTTGGACCACTAAACAGGTGGGTTTGCCTACTTTCCCACTGCTTAGTCAAAGATAATTCTGCAAATGTCACTATAAGAACAGAGCAGTTCAGCATTGCACAGGTCAGTGCTAATTGCTTCTACAACTTCCCCCCAACATTAGGCCACACCTAGCAAGGACATTAAAAACATCAGAACAGATGAAGAAAATAAAGATGAAGTACAGAGATGAGTCATGGAGAACAGCAAGTCATGAGATGGTACCCACAGATGATTACCTACATAATTAGCGCCAAGCCTGAGAAAAGAAACACTGTTACTAAGTTAATGCAGTGAAGGGGAAAGGGGGAACTTGGGAATTGGGTGGGCACAACACAGAGGGTGTTTCCTTGCTTAATATGTAAGGAACAGTGATGGCAGAAGAAGACTTTCCTTACCCACAGCCAAGTCTTAGAGAAAATCAAGAAAAGCCATGGTAAAGATCAACTCAGAATATTGCTGCTGTGTTGATTAGTAAGGCCTTAACAGGCACCTTCCAAGAAAAACTGTGTTATCTTTAAATGGTCTCTGCCCCTTTCTCATTATGCTAATCTGTTTTCTCTCTGTGTGTGTGTAATAATTGGATGTATTTTTTATTGTGTTGAGTCTGTTTTGCCCATGACGCTAATTGCTGAATGATCTCTCCCTGTCTTTATCTCCACTCCTGAGCCTCTCAATATCTATTTTCTTCCCTGTCCAGCTGAAAAGGGGAGTGATAAAATGACTTTGGTGGGCGTCCGGCCTCCAGCCAGGGTTAAACCACCACAGTGTATTTCCTCTTCTGTATAGGGGTGACTGCCACCAGGGTTGTTTTTTTGGCTCACCTGCAGTGCCTGCCATGGGGGGGTCACGGTAGCTGCAGTGCCTGTCAAAATGTTTTCCTTCCTTTCCCCCTGATAGTGCTGCATCTTGTCAAGCAGCATTTGGTAGATAGTGGCCAGGGCCCAGCACAGTGCAGTGAGATGTGCTTCTCTGGAATAGCTACAGCAATTTTCTTTCAGATATTCTGTCACTCTATCGGTGTCCTGTAGCTTTTCAGTAGTGAAGTTCAAAACCATTGGGATGAGAAGGTCAGCAGAGAGAGAGAAATAACAACAGGACTTTATAGTAAAAGATACAAAACTGGTGATACACAACATAGTTTCTCATCGAACAACTCAGACCGTTCAGCTCAGAGCCATCCCGAAGCCGGACCATCCCCAAACTACACATCCTGGAGCCATGCGCTTGTCCCACATCAGCCCCCCTTATGCTGAGAAAGACATAATTTGTACGGAATACCCTCTTTGACCAGTTTGGTTCACCTGTCCTGGCTGTGTCCCCTCCCAGCTTCCTGGGTGCCCCCTGCCTTCTCATTAGCAGGGCAGCATCCTAGCTGAACCCAGGACACATGGGGTTTGCCAGAACTCTAGGGACAATTTTTCCACAGCGGAGACCAGGGAGGAAGAAAGACTGACTTCATATTGCCAGAGGCAGTCAGCCACCTTATCTGCTGGTGGTGCTTCTTCATTTCTCCAGTCTGTTACTTCCAGTGAGTTGGTGTATGATGCTGGTGCACTCCGCACAAACTTATGCCACATGGGTGGGGTGCATTGCACTTCATCAGGATCAGTGGGCAGCTGCACATTGTTCAGGGTCATAGTAAACCATCTCTCACACAGCTAATTCCCTCAAGTACTGGATACCGCGCTCCATTGTGGTCCACTTGCCTGGCTGACACGCATCTTCACTGAAATGGTACCTTTGCATTATGCTTGATATAGTTGCCTCCAGAGGCTGAGAGCTGGCAACTCTTTTTTTCCAATCGCCTTGTCGATGCCTCCTTCTCTTGTCATTTGGTGATGACCTATGGTACCACCTCTTCAGGTTCTTGTGACGGTCCTGGTTCATAATTGTCTTTCAAAAAGCGGACTGATTTCTTTGTGCGTTTCTTTTGGTGCCCCACGTGTGGCAGCAGAAAGGACTGCCATGGTTCCGCCCCAGGCAGCAGCTGAGCATCACAGACAGCTCGCTCACCCCCTCCCACAGGAGGGGCAACAGACAAAGCACCCTAGGGTTGGGATAAGGACAGTTTGCTGACACAGCACAGCGAGAGGGTAACAACAACAGAACCCATGACAGAATACACAAACCGTCATAACAGAGCACTTTTTAGCAAGCCAACAACCAACCACACACAGAACCTCCTCTTCCCTGACCAACCCCCTTTTATGGGGAGCATGATGTCACATGGTATGGAAAACAACCTTGGCCAGCTTGGCTCACCTATTCTGGCTCCTTGGGAGTTAACTGTTCTAGCCAGAACCAGGACAATGGGGTTGAATTTGCTGAACTAAGAAATAAGACTTTACATTTCGGGTGTAATTTAGGCTCAGCTCTGACTATGAAAGTGCAAACTGATATATGATACAACAACTATTTGACTACAGCATGTAAGCACACACCAATAATATTGCATGTGGATAGCATATACTCCATAGCAATCAGCATGATTGCATAATAATATCTGCATAGTTGACAAGTACATTAAAAAAATTTCTATAAACAACAAAATCCATAGCCAATAAGTTATTGCGGGGAGAGGGAATCCGGCCCAGGGAGGAAAATCGGCGCGGAGAAGCCAGCAGTCGACTCAGTCAGGGTGGTGAAGCAAACTCCGCCTTTAATGCTGATTCACCCTCTTTTATACCATCAGTAATTATGCCTACAAGTCAATTTCTCATTGGCTAAGCTCCAAAGGTTACCATAACATAGCTCTTCTTCCTCTTCCTCTCGGGTTTCAGTTCCGCTCAGTTGTTTGTCTCCGTTCCCTGATTTTGCCAAGTCATGCTGACAAGCCACTACCAATAGGCCTACTCCATAACTATATATTTGTGACCTTAAGAGCCTGGCTTGTACAACATATCCTGGGGTTTGTGCCCCCTTTCCTTTAGCCATTCTTCAACATCTCTCCCTTTTTCTTTTTGTACAAGTAGGGCTCTGTTAGTTATTTTTGTCACATTATTTACAATACAATTACATGCTAATCTTACCGTTATTATTAGTAATAAAATAATTCCTACAAATCGCAATATTTCTTTAACAGTAGACGAAACCCAAGGGGAAAGGCCACTAAACATTGATTTTAACCACTGGTCAAACGGATTTGTTTCTACTGTTATTTGATTTGCGTGACCTCTTAGCCAGGCCAGTTGTTTTTGGATTGAGCTACTGTGGTCCGACACGTTAAAACAACATATGCCCTCCACGTCCTCACAGCCATGCCCTCGTGCTAGTAACAAAAATATCAATCGCTGCTCGGTTTTGCCATAGGGCGTGTCGAAGAATGTCCATATCTTCTGACAGTTGGCCAAGTAGCATTTTTGCAAAAGCATTATCCATCCTGCAAGAAAAACACTGTGACATACACGGCAAAAATAACACTAAGGCAAAAATTACTAATAAAAGCATAAGTCCTTATTTAACTATATTTAAAAGCCATCCTGTAAACGAAAAGTCATACTATCAAATGTGGCAAGCTGAAAACTGCTAATTGGCTACACACACTGTTCACACCAGATTGATTAATTAGTAATTATAATGAGTTTTGATAAGCACATCCTACAGCCAAACACTGCTAGTTTACCTTTGATGTCTAAAAGTTATCTGCAGACCTGCTGTGTTTTTGCCCTTCTTATTATGGCTGGTTCTTGACATATTCACTTACTTCCAAATAACTTCTCACAACTCCTTGGTTTCAGGCAGTCTGTCCACCTGCCTTCAAGGCTGCTATGTTTTGAAAATGTGATTACCAAATACCTCTCAGCATGAGTAATTTTCCTGTCTTGTGGGAATTCAAGGATATTGTCAGGGCCTGTGCCTTAGCGAGGAGAGCCAGGCCGCCGGCAGGCCCGCTGTCCTCCCTGACAAAATTTTTTTCTTTTAGTATCTGCGTTTCAAAGACTGCTTTTAGAGGTCTCTGCAAGGGCCCTTTGCAGAAAGCTCAATAAGCATGGCAGTAAGAGTCAGACAAGTACCGTAATTGCTAAATCCAATAATCCAAATTTGACCACTGACAATATCCATCCTGAAATTTCCTACTCGTGAACCCAATTGTCTGATCCAACCAGTCCTTTTTATTGTTGTAACTTTTGTGTTTGAGCTATTAATTTCTGAATGCTCGCATCACTTGACCGAGAGTGGCTAACCAGATTGTTTGCTTTGCCAAGCAGAAGTGTCAGAACTGCAGATAACATCAACCTCACACGATCTGCAATCGTAGGCTGTGCAGAAATCACTATTTCCCTACTTTTCATTTACCACAAATACATGCACATCTCAAAGACTGTTAAAATGGTTCAAAATGTCCCACGGCAAACTTCATAGTCCACTGTGGCTGCAGTTGGAACACTTGACTTCAGTTACTGTGATCAGGATCCCGTCCTGGTTCATGCAAGCTTGATTTCTTCTGGATCCATGGCTTTATCCACTTGGTTCCCGTATCTGTAATGACACAGGCAGATCTCCTTCCCCAAGTTAGTACCTGCAACTTCATTTTTTACGAACACCTAACATTAACTTTTTTTTTTTTTTAAGCCTCCTTTTAAACCTACTGCATGTTTCATCACTGAAGGTACCAAACTGTTCTGTGGCAGACATAAATAGTTCAAAACATAAAGAGCTTTATTTAATCAATCAGCCAGAGAGATACCCTTCTCTCCCCGTTTTAGTTTGTGAAGCAAACGCTTGAGAGTTTGATTCATACGTTCCACTATGGCTTTGCACGAGGATTCACGCCAGGGGCAAGGCCACTGGTGAATTGACAATCCAGGCACAACTGTACAATTCCTTTAGCCTCAGCAACCAACAAGTGGTATTGTCGTTAAAGCACCTTAGCAGATTGGTTAACAAAAATGCATGCAACTTCTGAGCTTGTGCAAAGCGGTCTGCTGAGGGAGCAGCCCAGGCCTGTGCTAGCAGCCTGTCTGCTCTCTGGTTTCTGTCTGCTAGACCTTGAGTTAGTCAGTTAGCTCAGCGTGGCTGCAAATATGGGTAATAAAATGCTGATGCATAATAACATACAATAATCTAATCCAGTTAATATTTCCAAGCAACTTTTGAACACCATTTCATGCGCTAACCTCAGCTTTGATTTCAATCCTCTGAGGTGTTACGGTACTTTTATCAATCTGTCAGTCCAAATATTTTTACTATTGTGAATTTTCTGTAATCTGTAATCCTTTGCTTTTCAGATGCACTGTTAACTCATGAATCAAACTTTCAACGTCCAAGTTTTTTCCCGCAATCAGTATATCATCCATGTAATGATAAAGGATTATATCAGGATGCGTTTTTCGTACTGGAGCAAGCACCCAGGCTACATAAGTCTGGCACATAGTGAATTTTTTATGCCTTGTGGGAGCGCACCCTGTGATACCTTTTGAAAAAGAAAACCCAATCTTTTAAAAATTTTGGCATGTTCCACAGACTTGTGAAAGGCTTGATATGACCCTTAGTCAGGTGCACCTGTATTAAATCCTATAAGTGGGCAATTTTTTCCTTGAGTAAGCAGACATTGCTCAACCCAAACAGAGATTTCTGTTTTGCAGGTTAATTTTAAAATAAGCTGCCCACTTTCAATGGTCGCTATCAAAAATCCTTTTGCTTAATAACCAGCCTTGCTCTCAGTGGACAAACGCATCCCTGAACCTATAGCACATATGCTGCAAACCAATGCATCAGACAAACGACAGTGCAAGACACAAATTGTCACATCGGGTCTGTATGGGTGTGGGGGGGGGGCAGTTCTCCCACTGCTACAGCAATTCTGTCAAGGCACTCGGCTGCGCAGCACGTTATCGCGGGTCGCGACTGCTGCCCGCAGCACAGTTCTCCCCCCGCTGTGAACCACAGCGTGACCCTGGTAGTCACTGTGACTGAGCCCCGTGTGAGTGCTAGGACCCTGTTCCGTCCACCTCCCACTGGCCCTCTCTCAAGTTCTTTTCTCCACCACCCGCTCGTCCCCACATAAACTTTTCCCTGGTAATTTTCCCGATTGTGTAGGAAGCAAAATATGCTGATTTAACCATTTTTCCCGCTCTGACGCCACCTTACGTGCCCAGGCTCCGACGAGCAGTCTCTGCAGAGTCTCTAGGGCATCAGGAGATGATGTTTGTCGGGCGGTGTGGGTGGGAGCGGTGGATGTAGATACAAAATGTGTCTCTGATCCGATGGTTGTCAAAGCCGATAATTGTCCATGGCCGTAGGTGTCCTGTGTCCTGTCCTTAGGTTTCTTGTCCGTGGGCATAGGTTCCTTGTCTGTGCCATAGTCAGTGATTCTTTGTGTTGGTAGGGTCCGGGTGGGTGGTGGACAATTCTGCAAACCCTTTCACAGCAGGGCATGCTGTTGCCGCAACTGCCTGCTCCGCTTTCATGTTTTCCAGCTTTTCAACGACAAGCTGAAGTTTTTGATGGCGGTTAACATCTCCGACTGCGTCATGGGCTCTTTTAGGCTCAGTAAAAGTTAGAGGTGAATAGATATTAAAGGCAGTTGGTTGTATGTTTTTTTTATTTCCTTCCAAAGGTATCATAGTGGGGGGGTTTGCAGACCGTGGTGGCAGATTTACGTGCACTACTTGCTCCCCTTCCCGGTGAGTTCCGACAAATTTATCACTTTGCTCTGATAACACGGCATAATTACTTAGCATAGTAACTGGGGTAGGCGAAAGAGCACCCAGAAACAACAAACACGTTCTCCGTAGTAGATTTTTTCACTTTTGAATCGGTTCTGTAGAACTCGCAACTGGTGTTAAAGCTGCAAAGGCTGAAGCGGCAGCAACGCAAACCGCCTCCATTTTGGTTAGAGTCCTTTCAATTAATTTCCAGAGAGTTATTAATGACTTAGGTTCTTTCGCCCCAACTGAGGGTTCGTCAAGGAGTTAAACTCCGATAGCCTCCCAAGTAGGCAAATCAAACGCTGTATTTACGTTCCTTTCTTCGCTCCACAAAAGGAGCTATTTTAAAGCATTTTTAATTACTCTCTTAGAGAGCATATTGTATAACTCCAGTCCAACGGGAGGGAGGGCTACGAACTCCGGGGTCCGGAGGACCAGAAGGCAATGATGGAGTAACAGCTGCCTCCTCCTTTACTTTTTTTTATGTTGATTGCTTTTCTGTAATTTTTCTCTTTGTGATATTTCCAATTTCTGCAATCACCCAGTAAGTTTACACATTTCAGTCTCTCCTTCCTCCCCTTCTGAATTTGACCAAGTAGCTTTGGAGGAAGGAGGGCAACTAGGAGTTGGATTCGAGGGAGTATTCTCAACAGCAGAAGCTGGAGTTTGTGTTGACTCGTTAGTTTTTAAAGCAGAGTTAGTTTTCGGAGTAGAATTAGAGGACTCAGAAACTTCACCCCCCGAGGTGTTAGATTGCTGTTTTTGAATTGAGTCCTGTAACTCCGCAGCATTTGAACAAACCGGGTGAACCAGTCCGC
The DNA here is from genome assembly GCA_020800305.1 of Porphyrio hochstetteri. Taxonomy (NCBI): domain Eukaryota; kingdom Metazoa; phylum Chordata; class Aves; order Gruiformes; family Rallidae; genus Porphyrio; species Porphyrio hochstetteri. Next base: position 877,205 of record JAJHSY010000135.1, on the reverse strand, counting down.
GTACCGGAGTTTCTAACAGGGTGGCAGATGGTGTCACTGAGCCAGACAGAGCTTGAACAGCTGCAGCAGCTACTTGCCTCTCAGCCTGCATGGCGTTTAGAGTGTTAAATACTACACGCCAGGACGCACCCAACAATCGCAATAGTTTTTCTTCCTTTCCTCCAGTAATCACCACATCCCAAATATCATCTCCTATCGCTCGCCACTCAGCAACACTGAATATCAGCGCTACTTCTTGCAGGTGTCCCGACCTGCAGGCCCATTTAATTAAGTCTGAAAGCCCTATTGGAGTCACCATCTCGCTTTTCTTTGAGAAAATACCTAGAGTTGGCTTCTATGCAGCTAGCCCTATTGGAGATGCCTGCTCGCCTCTCTTAGAGAGTGTACTTAAGAGCAGTTTCTCCGCAGCTCCCCACTCCATTGTGGGCACAGAGGGTGGGTAGCGACCCCACGTCCAGCTACTGCAACACTAACGATTCTCAGCGGCGCCTCCTCTGTAGCAACCGTCTCCGAAACCTTCTTTCCGGTCCCTGTTCGGGCGCCAATTGTTGAGTGTTCCCCACGTCCTAATCCAGATCTTGGGAAACTTTTAGGTTCAGGGTCTTTGAAAGAGCGGGACGGTGCTAGGAATCAGACCGCACACCAATATGGCTAAAAGCAGTCAGTTCACTTTATTCTACAGAACAGCGTGATTATATACTCTCTAGCAAGCTTAACAAAGCATGGCTGGGAACCAAGGGGGGAGGGAAGTGAAAACAGTGAAAGCAATAGAGCGGACACCTGTGCAAGGCCTATATCTTATCGTGACTCAGAGGAATGTTTCAGAATTAGGAACTTCTATTCACAGTCCATACTCCCCAACCCCTTATCTGACTTTGTTGCTGGCTCCGCATTCCTTTAAAGTGATATTTCATTCTGGCTGTTTTGTTCGCAGGGATAGAGAGTGGGAAATATGTGGCTGTTCTCACTGAGCCATTCCTCCACAAACATGCTCCTATTGCTATGTTTCCTGAATGTGTTTCGAGTCCTGTTTAGGGGTGCAATAAAATGTTTTAAGAATACTGCCCAGAGATCTGTTCTGAGGACAAATGGTCAAAGGTGGCATGGCATGTGGGAGAATATAGGCAAGTATCTAGAGAACTTCTCACCTCCAATGGTTTGGAACTTCATACCTGAACAGCTACAGGACCCTGATAAAGTGATAGAATATTTTAAGGGAAAGTGCTGTGGCACAACTTACGGCGCTGTGCTGGGCCCTGGCCAGTATCTACCAAACACTGCTTCATAGTAGGCAGCACCCTCAGGGGGAAGAGAGGGAAAACAGGCCAACAGGCACTGTGGCTACTCAAATGCCAATGACAGGCAGTGCAGCTGAACCAAAAAACCCAACCTGAACAAGTATCCGTCAGTCACCATTATACAGGAGAAAAAAAATACACCAAAAAATTGGTTTGCTTAGTGAGGGATAACGATGAACCAGGACCCTCACAGGAGCACGAGAAAGAGGCAGAACCAGAGATAGTCACTCGATCCAGGTGAGCACTTTGTTACCTGGCTGTTCCGATGCTGGGATAATGTGGCCAGTAGCATGGAAGTAGAGGGTAGGAAAGCCAAGCAGCTGGGATCCCTGTCTAGGAAAGGGGGCATTGGTAAAAAAACAGAAGCCCTCAGCCTCTGGAGGCAGCTTCTGCCAGGCACGAGGGAGAGATATCCCTTAAAAGAAGATGTTGCATGTCGTTCAAGCAAGTGGACCACCATGCAGAGAGATATCCAGTACCTGAGGGAAGTAGCTTGCAGGAGATGGTTTATTATGACCCAGACAATGTGCAGTTGCCCACAGATTCATATGAATTCCAGTAAACACAGCCTATGTAGCGGAAGTTTGTGCAGAACGCACCATTGTTGTATGCCAACCCACTGGCAGTAATGGACTGGAAAGGTGAAGTGGCACCAACTGTGAATGAAGTGGCTGGCTGCTTTCAGCAATACAAAGAAAGTTTCTGCTCCTCCCCTGTCTTGGCTGTGGAGAAACCTTCCTGGAAGGTCCAACAATTCAAAGACAATTTATCCTATTCCCTGCCTGTACAGACCAGTATCTCAGCTACAAGGAGTAAGTTTTCCTCTGATCCAGAGAGAGGATACAGAGGGTCCACAGGATATGGCATCCTGTGGTTTTACCTATGTTACCATGTTGGGGACATGAGGTGGGATGGAAAGCCTACCTTGACCATAGAGAAACAAGTACAAGAGATGCAAGGAAAAGCAATCACAAAAAGGAATTCTTCCATCAAAAATGGAAGCTTCTGTGCAGACAACAGGCTGTGGGAAGTGCGTAAGCCTCTTTCCCGGAGCAGAGGTGGGTGGCAATCTAGTCTGTACAAGGTGTGTCCAGGTGGAGGACCTCCTGCAACAGTTGACTGAGCTTCAGGAGATGGTCAAAGGGCTGCTGTGGTGATTTAACCCTGGCTGGAGGCCAGATGCTCACCAACGCCCACCAAAGTCACTCTATCACTCCCCTTTTCAGCTAGACAGGAGAGAAAATGGATATTGAGAGGCTTAGGAGTCGAGATAAGGACAGGGAGAGATCATTCAGCAATTAGCGTCACGGGCAGAACAGACTCAACACAGAATAAAAAAACAGGGCACAGCGCGTCAGTTTGCGCAGCAGTTAGAGCAGGTAGAGTGAGCGGGAAGGGCGCAGTCTCTCTCACAGTTCAGGCGGTAAGTTGAGTTGGTAAGAGGCAGCCCAGCCATGGTATCCACCCGGTGGCAAGCTGCATCCTCCATAACTACCAGAAGGGATACGTCAAACAATACGGAGCTCCCAGCAAAACATCACGCCATCCAGGCCTCTGGCTACAGGGAGTGCCTCTAAACAATAGATATGAGGCTCTAACTGTGGAGGACCAGGCAGGGGACAATGTGGATGCTGATTCATCTACGCCAGAGGAGGGGTGAAGATCAAAGCAACAGACTTCCAGAATTACTATATCTGCAGCAAGAAGGAAAAGACGAGTGATAGTGGTAGGAGACTCCCTGCTAAGGGGAACGGAGGGACCAATATGCAGGGCAGACCCTACTCATAGAGAGGTCTGCTGCCTCCCGGGAGCCCGGGTTAGGGGTATCACTAGGAAACTTCCTAGTCCGGTACAGGCCTCAGACTACTATCCATTACTGCTCTTCCATGTGGGGGGTGACGAATCTGCAGTACATAGTCCAAGAGCAATCAGAGGGACTTCAGGGCCCTGGGACAGCTAGTGAGGGAATCCGGAGCCCAGGTGAGATTTTTTTCCTCACTCCTTCCAGTTGCAGGCAGTGACATAGGATGGAATAAGCGTAACCAATCTATTAATACATGGCTCCATGGCTGGTGCCAGCGTAATAATTCTGGGTTTTTTGACAATGGGATGGCCTACGTGGCACCAGGCTTACTACAGGCATCACATGGGAGCCACCTTTCTCATAGAGGAAAGAGGGTCTTTGCCCAGGAGCTTGTAGGACTCATAGACAGGGCTTTAAACTAGATGTGAAGGGGGAAGGGGAATATACCAGGCTTGCCCATGACAAAGTGCGGGAGGATGCACTATGGTTGGAGGGAAGGGTGTAGGGGACTGTGTCGAAAGATTAAGAGACTGTGTCAAATGTTTGTCTCAACATTGCTGGAACACTACACCACCAACTATCATCACTGTCAGCAATGGAGCAACGGTCAGACCGCAAGACCAGATGCTTCCTTCCTTCTTATGGACCTAAATGGAGAGCTGATTAAATTTAACCCAACCCCTGTGCATGCGCCCAGACCCGGGATCTGGAAGACAGAGGGACCCGGAGACCCCTGAAGACCACCTAAAAACTCCTGGAGACCACTCAGTGACAGTATTGGGCATGCACACCACTGCTGAGTGGTGGGTGTGGTTAAACAAAATAGCTCTTGGAATACGCTAATTGATTCCTGGAAGGAGTGAATACAACCCAATAAGAGAACAGAGATGACCATCATCGGACCTGAAGACATTGAAGAACACTGCCATCGGACCTGAAGACATTGGACTGACAGGACGCCATAGCTCTGTGGTGGTAGATGTTCCAATCTCTCTCTCTCTATTCCACTCTTTTCTCTTTCTTCCCCCCTTCTCTTGCACGCTTGTTGTGGGCCAAATAACGTGACTTGAACCTTGACTCCGTTTTGAGTCTTAATTCTGTTCCTGAGAATTGCGAAGACCTGGCCACGACAAAAACACCTAATTGGACATCACTCAGGAGTTAAGCCCAGCCGCCCCCAGCCACCCAGAGCAATCTGAGGTCAGTTGGAACGCAAGAGGGTTTAACCTCTGACAAATTGGTCTATCTGGTTGTGGATCGTGACATTTATTAAATTGGCATCACGGACAGGATTCTCGGAGAACAGAAAGTTGTGACCTCTTGAGAGTGAAAAGGGGAAAAATTGGATATTAAGGTGTGGCACTCTCAGGATGATATTGCCCCTTTGAGTTGTATAGGATGGCCGCCCCAAAGGCAGTCAATATCCATGATAATGTCTCTTCCCTGGCCGAGGGGATAGATAAGTTATACAATCTTCTCGAGATGCACCGATCTCGCCCCTCACCCCAAGGACAGGATTGGGCAAAAGACTGCCGGTTTCAACCACAGAATATGATAGACAGGATAAAGGAACTGCAAAAAGAAGCTAGAGTCAGGTCAGGAAAAGGAAAAGCTATCATTTGTGCAGTACTAGGAGCCAGTTTGGCAGCAGCAAGAAACAGAGGCTTTGTCACACCAATGTCACAATTGACTCCCTGCAGATGATGATAAAGTTGATGCAGAAGCAATTAGAAGTAAACAAACAGTTTCTGGAGGAGGGGAGAAACCAAAATTCCATTCTAAAGGAGGAATTGAGGAATCAACTTTTGAGGGAAACAGATGCACAGGTGAAAATAGAAATGAAGCTTGCGGAAAAGGGGATACGGCAAAGTTACCCTCAGGGAGATTTGCAAGAGGCCAAGAAAACCATAGAAAGCCTCCCCCACATGTATCCGCTGGTTAAAACAGAATATTTGTATGAGGACAACAATGATAACTGTCCTCGGGTTATTACCAAAGAAATCCCATTTACAGCAACAGAACTAGAAAATTTGAAAAAAGACTTTGCGAGAGCTCCGAAAGAATTGGAAACAGAATATATGTGGAGAGTGTCCCTGTCAGGAGGAGATGGAATTTTGTTATCAGAACAGGAAGCAGAAGGGTATTGGGGCACGTGTGTGTTTCTAACTACAGGCAATCGTCGAGCCCCTCGGTCCTTAACTCAGTGGACTGCATATTGGACCAGAGGGCTAAATTCCCTGGAGAGGGGAGATCCCCTTGCCGTAACAAGCACGGTGGATCAATTAGTGGAAAGTGTGCAGAAAGCGGCTTGTTTCCAAATGATGTACGATTGGGAACTTAAGCCCCATCAGAGCTCCCTGATGATGATGTCTGTAGACCCAGAAAGGATGATCCCCTTAATCTGGGGACTTCCCGACTCTCTAAAATCTATTCAAATTCAATTACAAGGGAAAATTCAAAGCGCCCCCGAAGGAGAAAGAACCACAACCACTTTAGAGGGGATGATAACCCCTGACCATTGACATCCGGGCAGGAAACTATGGACGTGGGGAGAAGTAGCACAGAAATTAATGAATTTCAGGAGGAAAAAACCCCTAAGCTGACAAGGGTTGTTGTTGCCTCTCTTAAAGGCGTAGCGACCTGGTTCAAGAACTGCACGGCGGCTACTCTCTAGCCGCTCGGTCCATCAGCTCGCAGACACCACTTTGGTGGATGGCAAATGGCGTTTATTGACAGGTGAAACAGCATTATATAGGTAAGGTTGACAACGTCACATCCATCTGCTTACATCACAACTACATGCTATTGGCTACTAGGAGCTACGCCTAATCCATTGATTATAGGGAGAGAGGCCCTATCTTTCCGTACAGCGCGACATCTTCCGACCGCCAGGCCCTACCTGCAACATATCCCCCCTCCCTATGCATAACTAAATTAGCTAAAATATAACAATCAAAAAAATTCTATTCTTATTCTAATACTTATTCTAAGCTTATTTCTATACTTATTTCTATACTACATAACAATCTCGAAATATAATGTTTTGAAAAAATATATGGCATTAAGTTGCATAGAAAACTTTAAGGCACACAGAATGGGTGGAAGTCAGGGAGTAACCGAGGATAACACTGAGTGTGTACATTCTCAAGACAGCTGCTGGTGTTCTACCAACAGGATGTTAACTTTCTCTAGCCAGCTTTTGACAAACAACGTGAGCCTGTTTAGTATACAAGGTCCGAAGATCAGTACTATCGTGATCATTATAATCGGCCCCATCAAGGTAGATATCAGTGTGGTTAACCACGGCGATAGGTTAAACCATGATTCAAACCACCCTTGTTGGGCTTCCCTGTCTCTCTTTCTCTGAGCCAATCTTTCCCTCAGTTTAGCCATTGAGTCTCTAACTACTCCGGTGTGGTCAGCATAAAAGCAACACTCCTCCTTCAAGGCGGCACAGAGGCCTCCTTGATGCATAAACAGGAGATCTAATCCCCGTCTGTTTTGTAAGACAACCTCTGAGAGTGAAGAAACAGATTTTTCTAGAAAGGACATGGATTTCTCTATTTTCTGCAGGTCCTCATCGATGGCGGCTTGTAGTTGAGACAGGCCTTGCTGCTGTGACACCAGGGAACTCACTCCTGTGGCTGTACCGGCTACTCCCAGGCCGAGCAGAGTCGCTATTGTCACCGCTGTTAATATTTCCCTTTTTTGAAGTCTGTTGTCAGCTTCTCCCCAATGGTGGTACATCTCTTCTTCCGGATGGTATAGGACCCTGGGAACAATCAAACTCTGCACACACAAGTCAGCTGCGTGATTAAAAAGCTTAAGAGACACACAGGGGGTTACTCCCAAATGATGGCAGATCCACATTCCAGGTGCAGATGGGATTGCCCATTTATAGATTTTTTTGATCGCAACGGTTTTTGCACAAACCTCCCTACCCCAGCTTGCTATGGCGGTATTACCAAAGCACATACCCTGACCTCTGACTTGGTTCAAGGTGATTCCCTTTCGTGGTGTGTCCCAGCTGCATTGGGTTGGGTTATCGTCTGACGAAAAGCTAAAAGAAGCATTGAGAGCAATGCCCTCATAGAAAGGGGGATACACGTTATAGCATAACCAACAAGGACTCGTGAGATTTGGGTTTGACTCGTTCAACGACTTGAAGGTAGCATCCAACACATTAAAGAACGGCTCATTGGACAAGTGTTGAAGGTCCATGATTGGTCCGTCCAAGTATACTGTTTGATTAGGACTGGTTGGAGTGGGGGTGGTGGTCAGTAAGCTGTCTTTCTTTTGCTGATTGTCGTTTTTGATCACGACATTGGGGCCAATTGCTACGCTTCTCTTTACCTCCTGTTTTTTAATGAAAAATGTTCCTCCCCTATCTTCACCGGATTCCCAGTATCTAAAGCCCCAAGTTTTGCCGATAGTCCATCCCAGGTCTTTTTCATTGGTCACGTTTAACGTAAGATATTCACACTCCCTTTTCACCTTAGCTTTCATTGGTATACGATGTTTATGGTATGCGGTTTTTAGCCATTTGTGCCTGATGCATCCATGAGGTCCCATTTGTACCCTCAAGTATTTATCTGGTCCTGCACTTGGCTCCCAGTCAGATGCTATGGTCTCACATCCCCAGGAGGGGCAAAAGTATTGATCAGGGGAGTTGCAATTAGGTCTGCCGGGATTAGAGCGGGGGCACATGTAGTACTTCGATAAACAGGGATCTATTGGGGCCAGATCACAGGGGTGTATCTGAAAGCCAGGGGGTCCCGAGGTGATAACCTGCTGTAATATTTCTTGATCTTCCCCCCTTCCCAACACCCATTCCCATGGCTGATGTTCATACAAACCGTCTGACGGCATTATGAGCCCTAAAAACAGAATCACACAAAGACATTGTGATTTCTCCCTGTGGGAGCTGTTTCGCCATTGGTTGGGTTTTGACGGTGCGGAACTCTCAGGCTCAGGCGGGCCGCTTGTCACCGGGGTGTGCTGGTTACCGGGGCGTTCGATGATTTGATCCTGTGGGAAAAAGCTTATAGTTTCGTTAATTCTTATTCTGTAGGTCTGGTTTAACAGACTTTAGCGGGCACCATTTGACTATGCCATCTTTTCTGACAGCGGCGTACCCTCGCCCTGTTAGAACCAGTTTCCACCCTTGTTCCCATTCTCCCAGTTCATTTCTAATCCTGACTGACGGGCCTTCCTCCAATGCCTGAGTGGCCCAATGTTTTTGGGTGGGGCTATTCACCTCCTCCCCTCTGAGGAATTGATTCAGTGCTAGCAGAGCAGTCGCTAGCAGGCGTGCTTGGTCTCTTGGGGGAATGATGTTGACAAAACCTTCTGCTTTTGCTAATACTTCCAATTTAGATTTCAGAGTCTGATTTGCTTGTTCTACTATGGCTTGTCCCGTGCTATTATACGGGATGCCATGTGTTAAGGTAATACCCCATTTCAAAACAAATGCCTGGACTGATTTGGAGACAAAATTTGGACCGTTGTCCGTTTTGATCTGATCAGGAATGCCGAGCCACGCCATGGCTGTCAGCCAATGTTGGATGGTTGCTTTGGAGTCAGCCTTAAGGTGCTGAGTGGCTACGATAACCCCGCTATATGTGTCTACAGTTACCGCTAGCCGCGCTCGAGGTTTCATCAGCTGGCAGAGTGTAAAGTCTGTCTGCCACACTTCAGAGGCTTTAAGACCTCTGGGGTTTACCCCACCGGACCATAATGGTGCTTTCTGACAGTGGGGACACGTAGCTACTATGTGTTTTGCGTCTGTGACTGAAATCCCGCATCGCTTTACTAACGCTTTAGCTCCAATGTGGAGAGACTCGTGTAGCTGATGGGCATCTCTCAGCGTCCACAATCCCTTTGCAGCAGCGTCTGCTTTGTTGTTACCGGTTTGGAAAAACCCTTCAATTGGGCTGTGGCTGTTGACGTGGATGACTGATATAGTGCCCCTTCGAGAAAAGAGTGCTTCTTCCAGCATTAGGGCTGCTGTGGATGTTGATACTCCGGGCCCTGACATGGCCAAGCAAAGTTTGGCTACAAACATGGAATCTGTTACAATGTTGAGATGTTCTGTTGGAAACAGTCCGCACGCCAGCACCACGGCTGCCGCTTCTAGTTGCTGGACCAAAAGAGCACAATCAGTCATTTTAACACAGTGCCATTCTTCTCCTTCCGATTGCCATACTGCTGCCGCAGTTGACGTCGCTGAAGATGCATCTGTGAAGACTGTTGGTCCTGGCTGGGGCCGGTCCATGATCTTCCGTGGAAGGTCAATGTCGACAATGGCCAGCATTTGAGTCCAGGGGAGCTTTGTGGCGTATTGGACTTCTCCACCAAATCCGACGAGAGCTACGGCTAAGTACTCTGACATCGTCACTGATTGTGTTGGTAGCTGTTTGCGGAAGGGTAGGTATATCCTGGTGGGTTCGATGCCTAGGTGCCTTAGGGCGAGTTTTCTGCCCTTCATGATGAGGTTGCCAAGGCACTCGACTGCCGGAGAAAATGCACGTGATGGTTTTCCCAGGACTACCCATTGTACTGGTCGGGCTTTTTCAGGAGGGCCTTGAGCTAACGCTCCTACTCCCCCACCTTTCGTGAAGTGTACGTACAGGTCAAGTGGTATGTTCGGGTTCCATCTGGCAAGCGTGCTCGATGACATCTGTTCCTCAATAAAGTCGAGGGAGCTCATCGCTTCTGTCGTCAGAGTTTTCGGTTCCCACGGGTTCTTTCCCTTCAAAAGATCGTACGGGGGGGCATGACTTCGGAAGGGATCAGGACAATATTGCGGAGCCATTGCAAAGACCCCACCAACTGTTGCATATCATGAAGTGTCTTGATGTTCCGACGAATTCCTATTTTGGGGGGAGTAATGTAGGAATTTGTGATTCCCACTCCTAGAAAACTTACACATGGTCCTCTTTTAATTTTCGCACTCGCGATTTCGAACCCGTTTGTTTTTAAAGCTTCTGAAACCGTTGATACCAGCTGGTCCACCTGGCTTCCTGACGGCGCAGCGATTAGAATATCATCCATATATTGTATGATAGTCGCAGTCGGGTCACTGCACCGGACCGGTGCTAACGCTCGATCCACTGTGATTTGGCAGATGGCGGGTGAGTTGATCATTCCTTGAGGTAGCACTTTCCACTGGAAGTGTACGTTGGGGCGCTGGCTGTTTGGAAACACGATAGAAAAAGCAAACCGCTCCTTGTCCTCCTCATGCAAGGGTATTGAAAAGAAACAGTCCTTAATATCAAGGACGGCGCAAGGCTGTCCTTCAGGTATCATAGAGTTCATAGGCAGCAGCGTTTGGACAGGGCCCATTGGCTGGATTATTTTGTTAATTTCACGTAGGTCATGGAGGAGACGAAATCCCTCGCCAGTTCGTTTGGGTATTACGAAAACTGGGGTGTTCTACGGGCTAGTGGAAGGCTCTATGTGACCTAGCTTTAGTTCGCGGTCAATTAGCTCAAGAAGAGCGTCCATTCGAGGCTTCGAGAGGGGCCACTGCTCAACCCACACTGATTTCCATGTCAGTCTGATTGGTGGAACTGGGTGTGCGGCAGTGGCCCTTAGGGTAAATTTGTCACCCTGGCTTTTAGTAGGGCTAGAGCGTCCCTTCCTAACAGGGGTGGGACTCCTGGCATGACATATGGAAGGAGAGTGATGGTTTTCTCTGGTCCCGTCTCAGTGTGGAGCATGATTGCTATCAATTGAGCACTCTTCTGGGCTCAGGTTAGTCCTCCAACTCCACCTATCATGGGGGCGTTTTCCAATTTCCAGCGTGAGGGCCAGTTCGTCTCCGGAATGACAGTAACGTCTGCTCCGGTATCGATCAAAAAGGGAATGCTAAAGGTGGTGCTATTTGGGATGTTATAGAGGGAACAGGTCCCCCACACCACTGGCGGGTTGTCACACCTTACTGCCAGGGCCACCCTGGGGTCCTGTCCCCAAGGGGTGGACCTTGTTGTCCCTGAGATAGGGGCAGATTCGGTTGGATCGTACAGTTGGTTGTATCTTGAGGGGGCAGCGAGTTCAGGAATGCTTCGCCCCGCCCAAGATTGACATAGTTGGGCCGCCTCATATTCCAAGTGGGAGAGAGCCGTGCGCGGCCCAGGTGCCCCCTCCCCACCCCGTTTCCCTGGGTTTTAGATCTGCAATCCTTAGCGAAATGCCCTTTCTTTCCACAGGCCCAACACGGTCCTCTGGACCGATTTTGACTCGGGGGAGGTATCGCTGCTGGGTCCCTCAGCCGAGGGCAGTTTGCCACCACGTGGCCTGCCTGGCCACATTTAAAACATGCCATCACATCAGCTATTGCAGTGCGAACAGCCACTTGAATCGGAGCCATATGTTCCTCATTCACGACATACTTAATCATGTCTGCGAGAATTGCTCCCGCTGGCAGTGATCGTAGGATTTCTTTGGTTTTTGAATTGCACTGCTGACGTAAGCAGTCTGCGACAACTGGGCCTTTTGCCTCCGAGGGTAGGCTAGAGGAGTCGACTGCCGCTTGGAGGCGGTCCACAAATTGTGTAAAGCTTTCACTTTCATTTTGTTTTACTGTGGACCATGGCGATGGTTTGGCAATAGCTCTAGAGGCTGTGCGAATGGCTTCCCTAGCTGCCCGGGTAGTTGCCATAATTTCATGGGGTCGCAGGCCTTGGGCTTGTGTCTGGGGGGTAATCATTGTTGGGTCTGTACCCATTAGCCGCTGCAGGCTGGAGCCGTGTAGCGGGTGATCCGCCCCAGTTACTTGGGCTAGTTGCCTCATACAGTTGTCCTCCCATTCTTGTTTAAACACAATTGTACCTGCCCCATCAAAAATTAATCTAGAAGTTTGTTTTATATCGAATGGGAGCAGGTCATCTCCCCCAAAAACCCCATCTATGAGGGTAGAAACCAAGGCAGAATTAAGCCCCTTGTCCGCTATTGCTTTAACAATCGCCTGTATATCCTTAGGGTTTATTGGGGTATGGATCCTTTGTCCCCCGTCCGTTATCCGGACCGGGAATGCTAGTGTGGCCGATGGGACCCAATCGGCACACGCAATCTTTATTGCTTTCCAATCCGTGAGAGGAATTTCTTCCCCTCGCGGTCCCTCTTTGTTGTGCATGTGGATAGTTTGGCTTTCAACTCTGTTTACCCCCGCGCTCTCATCCTCTGAATTTGAATCGGTCGCGAGCCACTCGTCCCAGGAAGTATCTGATCCGCAGTCGGAGCTCGACTGACTGGTTACTTCCGGGCTCCGATACCCTTTTGTTGGGCTCCAGCCCCGACCACCTCCCTTGCGGGCGGGCCACTCCCCGCTCCTTGGCTCGCCCCGCCTCCTACTCGGGGAGGTGCTTGCCCTATAAGGGCATCTTCTTGGATGACCGCTCAGGTTGGCTCTCCACCCCTCTCTCACGCTCCCCTCTCCTTCTCGGTTGTCTCCACCTCCGGTCTCCCTCTCTGTCTCCCCCCGCTCCCGTTTTTGCATGTTTCTTTGTCCCAGCGCTCCCGCCTTGCTTGCGTCGGAGACATTTTCGCGCCGTCCTTCTCCTTGCCACCCGGCACCATTCTGGGGCGCACATGGCCACTCAGCGCCATTCTGGGGCGCACATGGCCGCCCGGCTCCATTCTGCGGCGCACATGGCCGCCCGGCGCCATTCTGGGGCACATAGGGGGGTGGCCTTTCCCAGCCGCATTCAGATCCCGATCTCTCCGCGGCAATTCTGGCCTCCCCGGCTAACCCACCCCAGAAGGATTTCGCCTGATTCTGTCCCTCCGTAGGCGGGTCAGGATCCGGGGATTTGGGGGGCGCATCGGCCTCCCGCAAATCTTTAAACTCAGCAAAATTACCATCGTCTGGGGCGCACGATGTTTGTGTAGCTGCCCCGATTCCCAGTTTTGGGGTGGCTTTCAGAAAATCTTTTGCCGCCCTCCAGGTATCCTGCTCTTGTAAGGCCTTCTGCAGGGCCTGTACAACTTTCCCCCACGATTTAAAATTTTTCCCACAACCCGAGGACATCGTTTCCTCAGCTAGCACTTTAGTGCATTTATCCCACACTTCTGGGTGGAGAATATCCACAGGCTGATCAATAGCCCCAATCTGCAAAAGCCTCGCAACGGCGAGAGTAAAATCCTTGGGCTTACATTCTATACCCCACTGCTTATATAATTGCGATACGACCTTCACAAGGGCATCCATCCTCCTTGTTGGTCCGGGAGCGTCCTCCCTGCCAGGCTGGTCCAGCCACTCCGGCCGCAGTTCACCCGAACCCAGGCGAATTCCCGATTCCCAGGGGGCGTCGTCTTTCCCGGGTTTCGGCACCAATTGTTGCCTCTCTTAAAGGCGTAGCGACCTGGTTCAAGAACTGCACGGCGGCTACTCTCTAGGCGCTCAGTCCATCAGCTCGCAGACACCACTTTGGTGGACGGCAAATGGCGTTTACTGGCAGGTGAAACAGCATTATATAGGTAAGGTTTACAACGTCACATCTGTCTGCTTACATCACAACTACATGCTATTGGCTACTAGGAGCTACGCCTAATACATTGATTATAGGGAGAGAGGCCCTATCTTTCCGTACAGCGCGACATCTTCCGACCGCCAGGCCCTACCTGCAACAGGTTGTGGCATTTAGGCCTTCAGAAGGGCATTCCCCAAGACCTCATGGATGGACTCCCGACCAAAAAATTAGAAAAACTAGTACAAAAATGGTCAGGGAGCAAGGCTACCCTTGGACTAGTCCCTGAAGCTCCACCTCGATAGACCTTAAGGAGGAATCAGTGGGGAACTAGACCCTCTGCTCCCTGAAAGTGGGGGGATGGAGAATGGATGTTTTTAAGACAGCTCACCGTGAATGCAAAAGGGGATCTATTCATTACCGTTGCTGTAGGACTAAGGAGAAGACCAGCAACCTTTTTTGACTGATACTGGGGCACAAATTACTGCATTAACACAGACCAAGGCAAAACGGTGTGGGATCTCGATCCCATCTAGAAATCTGATAGTTTTGAATGCTCTGGGGAAAACACAGTCAATGCCTGTGACTTCGGTGACACTGTGGCTGCCAGGGGAGGAATCCCCCATTAATACCATGGTGGCCATAGGACCTTTTCAGACGAATCTTTTGGGTATAGACGTGCTGAGAGGGAGACAGTGGCATGACACCCAGGGGAATTCGTGGTCTTTTGGCACCCCCCAGATCAGGCAATTAACCGAAACATCATGGGCAGAAGCCCGCCTGCTGCAAACTGCGCCTGCCCTTCCCCTTCCAAGGTTGTTAACGTGAAACCCTATCCATTGCCATTAGGGGCTAGGGAAGGGACAGCCTCGGTGATCGAGGATCTCAAACAACGGGGAAACCTAGTGTTTGCCCACTATCTGTATAATTCACCAGTGTGGCTCCTATGCAAATCTAACAGGAAATGATGATTGACTGTTGACTATCAGCATTTAAATGCAAACACAGGTCCCCTGACTGCAGCTGTGCCTAATATAGCCAAATTAATTGCAACTATTCAGGAACAGGCCCACCCTATTTTAGCAACCATTGATGTGAAAGACATGTTTTTTATGGTTCCACTCCAAGAAAGTGATCGAGACCAATTTGCCTTTGTTTGGGAGGGACAGCAGTATACTTTTACCCGCTTGCCTCAGGGGTACAAAGACTCACCTACCCTGGCTCACCATGCCCTAGCGCAGGAATTGGCAATAATCCCATTAGAAGAGGAGGTCAAAGTCTATCAGTATATTGATGACATACTAATAGGAGACATATTACAGCCTCAGTACAGATTATGCAAGACAGAATTATTCATCATCTGGAAAAAATAGGCCTTCAAATACCTGCAGAAAAAATACAAGCTCCTGCTAGAAAAGTTAAATTCTTAGGCATCTGGTGGAAAGAAGGGTCAGTTTGTATTCCCCAGGACACCCTCTCAACACTAGAACAGATAAAAACCACAGAAAGCAAAAAGGAGCTGCAATGTGCCCTGGGATTGTTGGTCTTTTGGAGGAAACATATCCCAGACTTTGCAATAATTGCACGTCCCTTATATGACTTACTGCGAAAAATAGTAACGTGGGAGTGGACTTCAGCCCACAATGAGGCACTGCAGCTTTTGTTGTTTGAAGCAAACATCCATCAAGCTATGGGCCCTATCCATCCCACTGACCCGGTGCAGATTGAATAGGGCTTTGCACATTCAGGATTATCAATCCATTTGGCAGAGGGGACCAGAAGGTCCTAGAATAAATTCTAGGAGTTTCAAGGATGCTGAAAAGCAATACTCTAGCTGGGAAAAGGGTTTGTTTGTAGTGAGTTTAGCTCTTAGAGAAGTGGAGAGAACCATACGCCAACATCCTATAGTTCTAAGGGGACCCTTTAAGGTAATCAAGCCTGTGCTGGCAGGGACCCCTCCCCCTGACAGAGTGGCTCAAAGAGATTCTGTGAGGAAATGGTATGCTAAAGTCAAACATTACTGCAGTGTTTTTACAGTCACTGAAGGCACCCCTAAGGTGTTACACATACAAGAAGAGATAACGAACCTCTTGGAAGAGGATACCCCTCCCACTTCTGTTGTCAAGATTGCCCCGTTTTCAGAGGAGCTGTGAAACATGTGGCTTACAGACGCCTCTGCTAAACGAGAGGGCAAACAGTGGAAATATCGGGATGTATCTATCAATGTGGACTTGGGAAAAAGTGGGAGAGGTTTTGTGGAAAGCAGCTATGAAAGGGGATGCAAAGGCTATGAAAGTTTTAACTACCTGGCGGCTGGTCTCAGACTCGCTACAACAGCTGCAATGTAATGAGGAATCAAACCTGCCTCTTAAAGGCACCCTGCCTGAAGGGGCTGAGGGTGAGGAAACCCCTACTGCTTTGCCGCCACCTGTGCCATCACTGCCGCTTTTAATCAACCTGCCTTGGTCGCCACCACTGCTGCCAGGGTTCGGAACCCCTGCAAGGGCCCCTCCGGCAGATTTGATCTCCCGGTGACACCACCCCACCCTTGACTAGTTATAATCTGGCTGCACATTGGAGGGATGTACAGAAGCGGGCTGTTTCAGAGGGGGATTTGGAAGTTGCTGCTGCTCTTGCATGCCCTGTAGTGGTTTGCACTGATCATTCAAATGACTGTCAACCGTTACAGTGGGACTTAATTAAGGAATTACGGAAAACCATAACGCAACTGTAGGGGAAGATCAGGTTTGTGACCACCTGAAGAACCTGAACATATATAAGTCTATGAGATGCATCCCAGCATCCTCAGGGAATTGGCTGATGTGGTTGCTAAGGCACATGGAATACAGGGCGGTGATTTGAGACATTCAGCATGGCTTCACCAGGGCAGGTCCTGCCTGACCAACCTGGTGGCTTTCTATGATGGGGTGACCGCATCGGTGGACACAGGAAGGGCGATGGATGTCATCTATCTGGACTTCTGTAAAGCCTCTGACACAGTCCCCCACAACGTCCTTCTCTCTGAGCTGGAGAGATATGGATTTGATGAGCGGACTGTTTGGTGGATAAGGAATTGGTTGGATGGTCGCATCCAGAGAGTAGTCGCCAATGGCTCTTGTGGTGACCGGCGATGAGCAACACACAATTCGATATGAATTTTAGGTGAAGCCATTTTATTGGGTGAAATCACACAGATTATATACCTTTATTACTGCAAACCTGGCAAGCTAAAAAACTGCTAATTGGTTACACACACTGTTCACACCGTATTGATTGGTTAGTAATTATAACAAGTTCTGATAAACCTATCTTACAGCAAAATATCGTTAGTTTACCTTTAATGCCTAAAAGTATCTGCACACCTGCTGGTTTTGACCATCTGATTATGGTTGGTTCTTAACATGTTCCGTTACTCCCAAGTACCTTCCCATAACTGCTTCTTGGTTTAGGGTAGCCTGTACCCCTATCAACAAGGCTGCTGTGTTTTGAGAATGTGATTATTAGGATCCTCTCAGCATGAGTAACTTTTCCTCTCTCATGGGAACAGAAGAATATCGTCAGGGCCTAAATCTTGGGAGAAGAGAGCTAGGCTGCTAGCAGGCTTGCTGTCCTCTCCGACAGGCTCAATGTCCAGATGGAGATCTGTGACAAGTGGGGTCCATCAGGGGTCTGTACTAGGACAGGTATTATTTAATATCTTCATCAGTGACATTGACGGTGAGGTTGAGTGCACTCTCAGCAAGTTTTCAGATGATACCAAGCTGAGTGGTGCAGTTGACATGCCAGAAGGATGGGATGGCATCCAGAGGGACCTGGAGAAGCGGGCCCATGTGAACCTCATGAGGTTCAACAAGAACAAGTGCAAGGTCTTGCACCTGGGTGGTCGGAGCAATCCTTGTCATCAATACAGAGTGGGAGATGAAGTGATAGAGATCAGCCCTGCAGAGAAAGACTTAGGGGTGATGGTGGACGAGAAGCTCGACATGAACTGACAATGCGTGCTCGCAGCCCAGAAGGCCAACCACATCCAGGGCTTCATCAAAAGAGTGTGGCCAGCAGGTCAAGGGAGGTGATGCTGCCCCTCTGCTCTCATGAGACCCCACCTGGAGTACTGTGTCCAGTTCTGGAGTCCCCAACATAAGAAGGACATGGAACTGTTGGAACGGGTCCAGAGGCGGGCCACAAAGATGATTAGAGGGCTGGAGCACCTCTCTGTTGGAGGCTTTTTAGCGGACAATGGGCACGTGAGCAATCCAGCCTTTGAATTGTAACCAATTGGCTACCAGCTTGTAGCCAATAACAGAGTTTATTGGGGCGTGTGATCATATGTGCTCAACCAATAGGGGCCGGACGTGTGCACACGGCGGGGGTGGAGCTATCCAGGCGTCAGCACATGGTGCGGGACTATATAAGCAGATGAATGGTTTGAATAAACGGCATTCACCGGCATATTGCTCTCTGAGTGTATGTCTGGATCTCCCGCAAATGGCGCCTGAAAACAGGGACCCTCAGGTACACTGCTAGAGCTGCCAACAGCAGCTTGATAGACGCAGGAAGGAGGGTGGAAAGCGGGCCAAAAGCAGTCGCTGCCCCGGCGAGCGCGTTCCGCAGTGCCCAGCGGACAGAAAAAGAGGTGCACCTCAGGAGGACAAACGGTCCAGAAAGGAATCTCACTGGAAAGGCAAGTGAGCAGTCGGGGAGGAGATTGGGGGTGAAGCTCCTCCAACATATACTCTCTGTTAGAGGAATTACCAGTCAGATGCAAGCGCTGTAACGCTTGCTGCAGTGGGCATGGGACAGAAACTTCATCCCTGGGGTTGGAACAGCATTGAAGTTGTCCGCCTGGGAAGCCATAGGGACTAGCCTGTGGGACTCAGTTAGCAGCGGCGGCAAGGAGGGGAAGGAAGCCGCCAAGCACTCTATTTTGTGGACATTATTAAGAGAAGCATTACGCGCGGGGAAAGAGGAGCGAGCTGCGGTCGCCTCTGCCTTTGCAGCTCTAACGCCCGACGAAAAGGAAAATGGTGCGATTGTTGCCCCTTCTACCTTGTCATCTTTTAACGCCTTTACTCAAAATGTTGCCTTACTGGGTCCTCCGGGCCCCACCATGCTCCCACCACCGCCGTCTTCTCCGCCACGTGCTCCTCCTGAGCTACCCGCCACACCAGGCGGAAGTGTACTGGAGGGGGGCGGAAGGAGGACTGAGCCTCAAGCGGAAGTGATGCCGATCGAAAACCAAGGGGGCGGTCCTTCTTGCAGACCAAGGCAGAGACTATACCCAACACTACCTGAGTCCCCCGCTGAAGGAACAGTGACCTCTGCTGGGGTGAGGCCGTCACCAGGAACGGTGGAAAACTTGCAGCCTCTGCCGGTGTCTCAGCGATGGAAAGGAATTCAAGCCTTTTCGGTCGTGGTTGACCCAGGGGGAGTGGCATATAGATGGGAAGCTTTTGACTGGAGAATATTAGAAAAGGTGCGGTCTGCTATTGCGCAGTATGGGAATGTCTCAGTTTTGCGTAGCTGGGTGCTGGGAGAAAGAGGGAGCTGCAAAAAATGGCTGCTTTGAGGAGCTCTGGAATGCTCTGTAGGCCCCAGACTATAAACATCGGCCAATTCAAGACCAAAGTTGCGGCTGACCAGGGACGAGCCAATCGGTGTTGGTCATAGCGCCTCTGTGAATCACATATAGGAGAATAAAAACAGAAGCAGCTGCATTTTGCCATGGGAGAAAGGAATGAGAAGATGTAATGAGCTGTGCAGACACCAAGGCTGGGGAGGCCGGGGGAGGAGGCGCCCCAAGTTCCAGAGAGAAAAATGCCCCTGCAGCCTGTGGAGAAACCCATGGTAGAGCGAGTGTCTGTCCCCCTCCCGCAGCCCATGGAAAAGGCCGAGACCCCACCTGTAGCCCGCGGAGAGGCCCACGCTGGATGGAGCAGGTGGACACATAGAGAAGATGCTGTGACCTGCGTTGGAGCAAGCCCCTGCCAGCACTTGCAGCTCACGAAGAGAAACAGAGACACAGAGATGAGCAAGAGAGAGATTTGCACTGGAACAGGTTTGCTGGGGTGAGGCTTGCGACCCCGCGGAGGACTGAGACTGAGAGACATTTTCATTTACTACTGCCTGCCATAGCAGTGATCCTCAGCGGGGCAGCTGATGAAGAGATAAAGCCCTGTGGGAAGAGAGTCACGTTGGAGAAGTTCGTGGAGGACTGTCTCCCGTGCGGGACCCAATGGTGCAGCAGGGGGAGGGTGTGGAATGAATGCCCCCGCCCCCGACCAAGAAGGAAACCAACTTACAAGGAACTGACCGAAGCCCCCATTTTCTCAGTCCCTGCCCCCCCCTCCCTCCGCCCCATACCACGATGTGGGGGGGGGAAAAGGGAGTGAAATCATGACTAGAGTGAAGTCTGCTAAGAAGGGAGTGAGGGGGAGGGAGGTAGAGGTGTTTTAAGATCTGGAAAAGGAAAACAGCTCATGAAGAAGTGACCAAGAACCCCATTTTCCCAGTCCCTGCTCCCCCGTGCCACGATCGGGGGGAAGAAGGGAGCAAAATCATGACTAAAGGGAAGTCTGCTTAGAATGGAGGGGTGGGGGGAAGGTGCTACCCAGAACCCCATTTTCCCAGTCCCTGCCCCACACTGTGCCACAATGGGAGGGAAGAAGGGAGAAAAATCCTGACTAAAGTCTGCTAAGGAGGGAGTGGTGGGGGGAACGTGTTTTAAGATCTGGTCACGCTCCCGACTCCGGTGTCCTGGTTTCAGCTATGATGGAGTTAAACTTTTTTTTTTTTTAGCAGTGGATGGAATGCCATGTTTGGGTGTTAGCATGAGAATAGTGCTGATAGCACCCTGATGTTTTCCGATTTGTTGCCGGGCAATCAAGGACCTTTCTCAGCTCTGCATACTTCCTTACTAGTGAGAAAGGAGGGGACGCAGCCAGGACAGGTGATCCGAATTGGCCAAAGAGGATATTCCATACCAGTTACGTCATGTTCGGTATAAGGGGGGACTGGGGGGAAGAGGGGGAGACAACGCCAGGACGTGCAGTTTCTGGGGCGGTCGGGTTGTCCGGGACGGGCTCTAAGCTGTGCGGCCTGAGTTGTGTGGTTTGGTGAGAAATTGCATTGTGTATCACCAGTTTCATCTATTTTGTGCTTTAAACTTATGTTATTGTTATATCTAGTTTTCTGTTATTGTTTAGTAAACTATCCTTATCCCAACCTGCGTGGTTCTGGTTTCTAGGTTGTGGTTTCTTTTCCTCCTTTCTTCCTTCCCTTTCCCTCTTCCCCCAACTTTCCTTCCCCCTTCCTTTTAAAAGTACAAGCGACTGTGTGGGGGTGCGGCCCTTGGCTGGGGCAAAACCACGACAGTTATTTTGGCGCCCAACGTGGGGCACGAACGGTTGGGATAACGGTAGATCTGACCCTAACTATCGCAATTAAGATAAGCACTGTTGTTTAAGCAATCTCTGGTCACGATGTTGTGGTATTTATTTACAAGGCTGTGGCAGCAAAACCACCGCATGCTGTATACAATCCTGGCAGGATTCTTTACTCTCTCAGGTCTGTGGCTCCCGTATTTGTTCCCATACTTCATTATAGTGTATTTTATGATATCGGTCTATGATACAATAATATCGATGATCATGAGCTTAAGCTGGTACCTGTATGAGGTTTTGCTGTCCTGTCCATTCTTTGGACAGGGAGGGGTTAATAACAGCAGCCGGTATGGTGGGGGCACTGCTTTCTTTTCCTTTGGGCTAAATACAACAGCTCTTAGGGCAGTTTTTGAAAATCTTCAAGATCTCTGGGATATTCAAACTAGCATTTTGCTATTGGTAGGTTTGGTGCAGATGGTTCAGTTTTTGTTATATATCAAGCATAGGTTTATGAATACCACTGAAGAGCTTTCTCCGAGACAGAATAATCACGAGTGGCAGGGCATGTGGCAAAGTATGGGCGAGTACCTAGGTACTTTCTCACGCCCGATGGTTTGGAATTTCACTCCTGAACAGCTACAAGACCCCGATCAAGTGACTGCATACCTAAGGAAAAATTGCTGTAGGTTTCCCAGAGATGGACACCTTACTGCACTGTGCTGGGCTCTGGCCACTATTTATCAAACACTGCTTGATAGCAGGCAGCACTGTCAGCACTGTCAGCACTGTCAGGGAGAAGGGAAAGGAAACAGACTGGCAGATACTATAGCTGCTGCAACCACTGGGGCTGACACTGCAGCTACTGCAACCCCTGTGACCGACACTGCAGCTACTGTAATCTCTACAGCAGACACTGCAGATGATCTGAAAAACCAATCCACACCAGTGTCTGTTGCTCCCGTACAAAAGAGGAAAGGCACAAAGAAATCAGTTCGTATAGTGACGGATAAGGATGATGATCAACCGGGATCATCTCGAGGATATCAGGATGAGGCAGAACCAGAGATTGTTACCCGATCCCTGACTCTGAGTGAGCTGCGTGAGGTTCGAAAAGATTTCACTCGCCACCCAAGTGAGCACATTATCACTTGGTTGCTCCGATGTTGGGATCACGGGGCCAGTAGTTTGGAATTGGAAGGCAGAGAGGCCAAGCAGTTGGGATCCCTAGCTAGAGAAGGAGGAATTGACAAAGCAATTGGGAGGAGGCCAGAAATCCTCAGCCTCTGGAGGCGACTACTGTCAAGTGTGCAGGAAAGATATCCCATAAAGGAATATATTACATGCCAGACACCTAAGTGTGACAGCATAGAGACATCTGTCCAGCACCTGAGAGAATTAGCTGTACGGGAGATAATTTATTATGATCTGGACAATTCACGGCTTCCCTCTGATCCCGATGAAGTCCTATGCACTCCAGATATGTGGCGTAAGGTTGTACGAAGTGCACCAGCAGGGTATACCAATTCACTGGCAGCAATTGACTGGAATGATACGAATCCGCCAACCGTAAATGAGGTGGCCTGCCGACTCCGGAAATACCAAGACAATGTTTCCCTCTCCGTCATTGCAGCAGTAGAGAAACTGGTTCAACGACTTGACAACAATGTGTCCAACTCCCAACCCGTATGGAGCAATGTTGCAGCTACTGGGAGAAAGCGTCCATCGTTCCAAGAGGGAGAATACACACCACGACGTACATTGTGGTTTTACCTGCTTGATCATGGAGAGGACATGAGGAAATGGGATATGCAGCCCACCTCAGCCCTTCGAGCACGAGTAAATGAGCTGCGGGGTAAAACATTCGCACAACGAGATTCTGCCAGGAAGAAGGCTGCACCAGTTTCTACTGGGCAGTTCCCTAGACCAACTGGAAGGCCTACCTATATGTCTGATGTGCCTGATCCTTTTGAAGGGACCTCTAAGTCCTTTATGCAACCAGTGGAAAACAAATATGATCAGCAGCAATAGAGGGGCCCTGCCTCCAGCCAGGTGGAGGAGAGGGACAATCGGGTTTATTGGACTGTGTGGATCCGATGGCCTGGCACGTCAGACCCACAAGAGTACAAAGCTCTGGTGGATACTGGTGCCCAGTGTACTCTAATGCCATCGAATCATGAAGGGGTAGAACCTGTTTGTATTTCTGGAGTGACAGGGGGATCCCAACAACTAACTGTGCTAGAGGCTGAGGTGAGCCTAACTGGGAAGGACTGGGAAAAACACCCCATTGTGACTGGTCCAGAAGCTCCGTGCATTTTAGGTATAGATTATCTACGTAGAGGGTATTTTAAAGACCCAAAAGGGTACCGATGGGCTTTTGGAATAGCTGCTTTGGAAACAGAAGGAATTGAACAATTGTGTGCCTTGCCTGGACTCTCGGAGGATTCTGCTGTTGTGGGGTTGTTGAAGGGTGAAGAACAGCAAGTGCCAGTTGCTACGACGACGGTGCACAGACGACAATACCGTACTAACCGAGATTCCCTGATTCCCATCCATAAGCTGATTCGTCAACTGGAGGATCAGGGAGTGATCAGCCGAACCCACTCACCCTTTAATAGTCCCATATGGCCAGTGAGGAAGTCCAATGGAGAGTGGAGGCTGACAGTAGATTATCGTGGCCTAAATGAAGTCACTCCAGGTATGAGTGCTGCTGTGCCAGACATGTTAGAGCTCCAGTATGAATTGGAATCGAAGGCAGCCAAGTGGTACGCCACAATCGACATTGCGAATGCTTTCTTCTCGATCCCACTGGCGCCAGAGTGCAGGCCACAGTTTGCTTTCACTTGGAGAGGCATCCAATACACGTGGAATCGTCTGCCCCAGGGGTGGAAACATAGCCCCACCATCTGCCATGGACTAATCCAGAATACACTGGAAAAGGGTGGAGCACCAGAGCACCTGCAGTATATTGATGACATCATTGTATGGGGCAACACAGCAGAGGAAGTTTTTGAAAAAGGAAACAGGGTAATTAAAATCCTTTTAGAAGCCGGTTTTGCTATAAAACGAAGTAAAGTCAAGGGGCCTACGCGAGAAATCCAGTTTTTAGGAATAAAATGGCAGGATGGGCGTCGTCACATCCCAATGGACATTATTAATAAAATAGCAGCTATGTCTCCACCAAGCAACAAAAAGGAAACACAAGCTTTCTTAGGTGTTATAGGTTTTTGGCGACTGCATGTCCCAAACTACAGTCTCATTGTGAGCCCACTCTACCATGTAACTCGAAAGAAGAATGATTTCCAATGGGGCCCTGAGCAACAGCAAGCCTTTGAGCAGATCAAACGCGAGATAGTCCATGCAGTGGCCCTTGGGCCTGTCCGGACAGGGACAGATATTAAAAATGTGCTCTACACTGCAGCTGGGGAGAACGGCCCGACCTGGAGTCTCTGGCAGAAAGCACAAGGGGAGACTCGAGGTCGACCGCTGGGGTTTTGGAGTCGGGCCTACAAAGGATCTGAGGCCAATTATACTCCAACAGAAAAGGAAGTACTGGCCGCCTACGAAGGGGTTCGAGCCGCCTCAGAAGTGATTGGAACTGAAGCCCAGCTCCTCCTGGCACCCCGACTGCCGGTGCTGGGCTGGATGTTCAAAGGGAAGGTTCCTTCTACACACCATGCCACTGATGCTACGTGGAGCAAGTGGGTTGCACTAATTACACAGCGGGCTCGAATAGGAAACCCCAATCGCCCAGGAATTGTGGAGGTGATCACAGACTGGCCAGAAGGCAAAGATTTTGGGATGTCACCAGAGGATGAGGAGGTAACACGCGCTGAAGAAGCCGCACCCTACAACGAACTGCCAGAGAATGAGAAGCGATATGCCCTGTTCACTGATGGGTCTTGTCGCATTGTGGGTAAGCATCGGAGATGGAAAGCCGCTGTATGGAATCCTATAAGAAGAGTAGCAGAAGCCACTGAAGGAAAAAGTGAATCAAGCCAGTTCGCTGAGGTGAAGGCCATCCAGTTAGCCCTGGACATTGCTGAGAGAGAAAAGTGGCCAAGGCTCTACCTTTATACTGATTCATGGATGGTGGCGAATGCCCTGTGGGGGTGGTTGCAGCAGTGGAAAAAGAACAACTGGCAGCGTAGAGGCAAACCTATATGGGCTGATGACTTATGGCAAGATATCTCTGCTCGGTTAGAGAAACTTGTTGTAAAGGTACGTCATGTCGACGCCCATGTACCTAAGAGTCGGGCCATGGAGGAACATGAAAACAACCATCAGGTAGATAAGGCTGCTAGGATTAAAGTGGCTCAGGTAGATCTAGACTGGCAACGTAAGGGTGAATTATTCATGGCTCGATGGGCCCATGATACCTCGGGTCATCAAGGGAGAGATGCAACATATAGATGGGCTCGGGATCGAGGGGTGGACTTGACCATGGACGCCATCGCACAAGTTGTCCACGAATGTGAGACATGTGCTGCAATCAAGCAAGCTAAGCGGTTAAAGCCCCTTTGGTATGGAGGACGGTGGATGAAATATAAATATGGGGAGGCTTGGCAGATTGATTACATCACCCTCCCACAAACCCGCCATGGCAAACGTTATGTGCTTACAATGGTGGAGGCAACTACCGGCTGGCTAGAAACATATCCCGTACCCCATGCCACTGCTCGAAATACAATTCTGGGCCTTGAAAGGCAAGTCCTCTGGCGACATGGTACTCCAGAAAGAATCGAGTCAGACAATGGGACTCATTTCCGAAACACTCTTATAGACACCTGGGCCAAAGAGCATGGCATTGAGTGGGTGTACCACATTCCTTACCATGCACCGGCCTCTGGGAAAATTGAACGATATAATGGACTTTTAAAAACTACACTGAAAGCAATGTGTGGTGGGACATTCAAGCATTGGGATACACATTTGGCCCAAGCCACGTGGTTAGTTAACTCTAGGGGATCTACCAATCGGGCTGGCCCTGCCCAGTCAAAATTTCCACGTACTGTAGAGGGAGACAGAGTGCCAGTAGTGCATATGAAGAGTGTATTGGGAAAGAGAGTTTGGGTCATTCCTGCTTCAGGCAAAGGTAAACCCATGTCTGGAATTGTTTTTGCTCAAGGACCTGGCTGTACTTGGTGGGTAATGCAGAGGGATGGAGAAGTTCGATGTGTACCTCAAGGGGATTTGATTTTGGGTGAGAATAGCCAATATAATTAATAAAGTAGAAATTATAATAATTGCCAAATAATCCATTATTGTATATTCATTATTGTTATGATTGCTGTATGTTGTACCATAGCATTATAGCCGGAGTCATACAAGTTAATGAAGAATGAGTGCCATGATGATGGAACTAAAGCCTGGCCTCTCAAGAACTTTTTGCTCCCGTTGAAAATAAACTCTGACCCACAGACTATGAGCATGGACCATGCCAGGTGTATCAGTCAAGAGCCTGAGATGCAGCGTGCAACGAGCCAATGGAACATACAACTATCCTGAGAAACTGTTACGACAAATGGAGCCTGGAAATCATGGACTAAATGAACTCAACAACTTCAGAGGGATGATTCACAGACTGAGGGAATAAGATCTGTATGCACATATGTGTGCATACATGTGTACATACATATATGGGTGTGTGAAACACGAAACTGGTTGTACCCAAAGAAAATTGTTGGATCTGGTCATGACGTAAATGGTATGGAATAAGGGGTGGATAATGTCCTGGTTTCAGCTATGATGGAGTTAAACTTTTTTTTTTAGCAGTGGATGGAATGCCATGTTTGGGTGTTAGCATGAGAATAGTGCTGATAGCACCCTGATGTTTTCCGATTTGTTGCCGGGCAATCAAGGACCTTTCTCAGCTCTGCATACTTCCTTACTAGTGAGAAAGGAGGGGACGCAGCCAGGACAGGTGACTCGAATTGGCCAAAGAGGATATTCCATACCAGTTACGTCATGTTCGGTATAAGGGGGGACTGGGGGGAAGAGGGGGAGACAACGCCAGGACGTGCAGTTTCTGGGGCGGTCGGGTTGTCCGGGACGGGCTCTAAGCTGTGCGGCCTGAGTTGTGTGGTTTGGTGAGAAATTGCATTGTGTATCACCAGTTTCATCTATTTTGTGCTTTAAACTTATGTTATTGTTATATCTAGTTTTCTGTTATTGTTTAGTAAACTATCCTTATCCCAACCTGCGTGGTTCTGGTTTCTAGGTTGTGGTTTCTTTTCCTCCTTTCTTCCTTCCCTTTCCCTCTTCCCCCAACTTCCCTTCCCCCTTCCTTTTAAAAGTACAAGCGACTGTGTGGGGTGCGGCCCTTGGCCGGGGCAAAACCACGACATTCTTCTTCAAATTCTTCTTCGAATTCTTCTTCGAAAACTTATTTGAATTCTTCTTCGAATTCTTCTTCTTCGAATTCTTCTTCTTCTTCTTCGAATTCTTCGAAATCTTCTTCTTCGAATTCTTCTTCTTCGTATTCTTCTTCTTATTATTATTATTATTCGAATTCTTCTTCTTCGAATTCTTCTTCTTCTTCGAATTCTTCTTCTTCGAATTTTTCTTCTTCTTCTTCGAATTCTTCTTCTTTTTCGTCTTCTTCTTCTTCTTCTTCGAATTCTTTATCTTATTATTATTCGAATTCTTCTTCTTCTTCGAATTCTTCTTCTTCTTCGAATTCTTCTTCTTCGAATTTTTCTTCTTCTTCTTCTTCTTCTTCTTCTTCTTCTTCTTCTTCTTCGAATTCTTCTTCGAATTCTTCTTTGAATTCTTCGAGTTATTCTTCTCCGAATTCTTATTCTTCTTCGAATTCTTCTTCTTCGAATTTTTCTTCTTCGATTTCTACTTTGAATTCTTCTTCTTCGAATGCTTCTTCTTCTTCTTCTTCGAATTCTTCTTCTTCTTCTTCGAATTCTTCTTCAAATTCTCCTTCTTCGACTTCTTATGATCTTCTAATTCTTCGAATTCTTCTTCTTCTTCGAATTCTTCTTCGAATTCTTCTTCTTCTTCGAATTCTCCTTCTTCGAATTCTTCTTCTTCTTCGAATTCTTCTTCTTCTTCGAATTCTTCTTCTTTGAATGCTTCTTTGAATTCGTCTTCTTCGAATTCTTCTTCTTCTTCCTCGAATTTTTCTTCTTCAAATTCTTCTTCTTCGAATTCTTTTTCTTCTTCTTCTTCGAATTTTTCTTCTTCTTCTTCTTCGAATTCTTCTTCTTCTTCTTCTTCTTCGAATTCTTCTTCGAATACTTATTCGAATTCATCTTCGAATTCTTCTTCTTCGAATTCGTCTTTGAATTCTTCTTTGAATTCTTCTTCGAATTCTTCTTCGAATACTTCTTCGAATTCTTCTTCGAATACTTCTTCTTCGAATTCTTCTTCGAATACTTATTCGAATTCATCTTCGAATTCTTCTTCTTCGAATTCGTCTTTGAATTCTTCTTTGAATTCTTCGAATAGTTCTTCGAATTCTTCTTCGAATACTTCTTCTTCGAATTCTTCTTCTTCTTCGAATTCTTCTTCTTCTAATTTTTCTTCATCTTCTTCGAATTCCTCTTCTTCTTCTTCTTATTCTTCGAATTCTTCTTCTTCTTCGAATTCTTCTTCTTCTTTGAATTCTTCTTCGAATTCTTCTTTGAATTCTTCGAGTTATTCTTCTCCGAATTCTTCTTCTTCTTCGAATTCTTCTTTGAATTCTTCTTCTTCGAATGCTGCTTCTTCTTCTTCTTATCGAATTCTTATGATCTTCTTCTTCTTCGAATTCTTCTTCTTCTTCTTCTTCTTCTTCGAATTCTTATTCGAATTCTTATTCGAATTCTTCTTCTTCGAATTCTTCTTCGAATTCTTCGAATTCTTCTTCGAATACTTCTTCTTCTTCGAATTCTTCTTCTTCTTCTTCTTCAACTTCTCCTTTTTCGAATTCTTCTTCTTCTTCGAATTCTTCATCTTCTTCGAATTCTTCTTCTTCTTCGAATTCTTCTTCTTCTTCTTATCTAATTCTTATGATCTTCTTCTTCTTCGAATTCTTCTTCTTCTTCTTCTTCTTCTTCTTCTTCTTCTTCTTCGAATTCTTATTCGAATTCTTATTCGAATTCTTATTCGAATTCTTCTTTGAATTCTTCGAATTCTTCTTCGAATACTTCTTCTTCTTCGAATTCTTCTTCTTCTTCTTCTTCAACTTCTCCTTTTTCGAATTCTTCTTCTTCTTCGAATTATTCATCTTCTTCGAATTCTTCTTCTTCTTCGAATTCTTCTTCGAATTCTTCTTCGAATTCTTCTTCTTCTTCGAATTCTTCGAATTCTTCTTCTTCGAATTCTTTTTTTTCAAATTCTTCTTCTTCGAATTCTTCTTCAAATTCTTCTTCTTCGAATTCTTCTTCTTCTTCGAATTCTTCTTCGAATTCTTCTTTGAATTCTTCGAGTTATTCTTCTTCTTCGAATTTTTCTTCTTCGATTTCTTCTTTGAATTCTTCTTCTTCGAATGCTGCTTCTTCTTCTTCTTATCGAATTCTTATGATCTTCTTCTTCTTCGAATTCTTCTTCTTCTTCTTCGAATTCTTCTTCAAATTCTTCTTCTTCGAATTCTTATTCTTCTTCTTCTTCGAATTCTTCTTCTTCTTCTTATCTAATTCTTATGATCTTCTTCTTCTTCGAATTCTTCTTCTTCTTCTTCTTCTTCTTCTTCTTCTTCTTCGAATTCTTATTCGAATTCTTCTTCGAATTCTTCTTTGAATTCTTCGAATTCTTCTTCGAATACTTCTTCTTCTTCGAATTCTTCTTCTTCTTCTTCTTCAACTTCTCCTTTTTCGAATTCTTCTTCTTCTTCGAATTCTTCATCTTCTTCGAATTCTTCTTCTTCTTCGAATTCTTCTTCGAATTATTCTTCTTCGAATTCTTCTTTTTCAAATTCTTCTTCTTCGAATTCTTCTTCAAATTCTTCTTCTTCGAATTCTTCTTCTTCTTCTTCGAATTTTTCTTCTTCTTCTTCTTTGAATTCTTCTTCTTCAAATTCTTCTTCGAATTCTTCTTCGAAAACTTATTTGAATTCTTCTTCGAATTCTTCTTCTTCGAATTCTTCTTCTTCTTCTTCTTTGAATTCTTCTTCGAATACTTCTTCTTCGAATTCTTCTTCTTCGAATTCTTCTTCGAATTCTTCTTTATCGAATTCTTCTTCTTCTTCTTCGAATTCTTCGAAATCTTCTTCTTCGAATTCTTCTTCTTCGAATTCTTCTTCTTATTATTATTCGAATTCTTCTTCTTCTTCGAATTCTTCTTCTTCTTCGAATTCTTCTTCTTCGAATTTTTCTTCTTCTTCTTCGAATTCTTCTTCTTTTTCGTCTTCTTCTTCTTCTTCTTCGAATTCTTTATCTTATTATTATTCGAATTCTTCTTCTTCTTCTTCGAATTCTTCTTCTTCTTCGAATTCTTCTTCTTCGAATTTTTCTTCTTCTTCTTCTTCTTCTTCTTCTTCTTCGAATTCTTCTTCGAATTCTTCTTCGAATTCTTCTTTGAATTCTTCGAGTTATTCTTCTCCGAATTCTTATTCTTCTTCGAATTCTTCTTCTTCGAATTTTTCTTCTTCGATTTCTACTTTGAATTCTTCTTCTTCGAATGCTTCTTCTTCTTCTTCTTCGAATTCTTCTTCTTCTTCTTCGAATTCTTCTTCAAATTCTCCTTCTTCGACTTCTTATGATCTTCTAATTCTTCGAATTCTTCTTCTTCTTCGAATTCTTCTTCGAATTCTTCTTCTTCTTCGAATTCTCCTTCTTCGAATTCTTCTTCTTCTTCGAATTCTTCTTCTTCTTCGAATTCTTCTTCTTCTAATTTTTCTTCATCTTCTTCGAATTCCTCTTCTTCTTCTTCTTCTTCTTCTTCGAATTCTTCTTCTTCTTCGAATTCTTCTTCTTCTTCGAATTCTTCTTCTTCTTTGAATTCTTCTTCGAATTCTTCTTTGAATTCTTCGAGTTATTCTTCTCCGAATTCTTCTTCTTCTTCGAATTCTTCTTTGAATTCTTCTTCTTCGAATGCTGCTTCTTCTTCTTCTTATCGAATTCTTATGATCTTCTTCTTCTTCGAATTCTTCTTCTTCTTCTTCGAATTCTTCTTCAAATTCTTCTTCTTCGAATTCTTCTTCTTCTTCTTCTTCGAATTCTTCTTCTTCTTCTTATCTAATTCTTATGATCTTCTTCTTCTTCGAATTCTTCTTCTTCTTCGAATTCTTATTCGAATTCTTATTCGAATTCTTCTTCGAATTCTTCTTCTTCGAATTCTTCTTCGAATTCTTCGAATTCTTCTTCGAATACTTCTTCTTCTTCGAATTCTTCTTCTTCTTCTTCTTCAACTTCTCCTTTTTCGAATTCTTCTTCTTCGAATTCTTCATCTTCTTCGAATTCTTCTTCTTCTTCGAATTCTTCTTCGAATTCTTCTTCGAATTCTTCTTCTTCTTCGAATTCTTCGAATTCTTCTTCTTCGAATTCTTCTTTTTCAAATTCTTCTTCTTCGAATTCTTCTTCTAATTTTTCTTCTTCTTCTTCGAATTCCTCTTCTTTTTCGTCTTCTTCTTCTTCTTCTTCTTCGAATTCTTCTTCTTCTTCGAATTCTTCTTCGAATTCTTCTTTGAATTCTTCGAGTTATTCTTCTCCGAATTCTTCTTCTTCTTCGAATTCTTCTTCGA
Organism: Porphyrio hochstetteri; assembly: GCA_020800305.1. Taxonomy (NCBI): domain Eukaryota; kingdom Metazoa; phylum Chordata; class Aves; order Gruiformes; family Rallidae; genus Porphyrio; species Porphyrio hochstetteri. The sequence continues at coordinate 845,586 of JAJHSY010000135.1, read as the reverse complement.
ATTCTTCTTCTTCTTCGAATTCTCCTTCTTCGAATTATTCTTTATCGAATTCTTCTTCTTCTTCTTCGAATTCTTCTTCGAAATCTTCTTCTTCTTCGAATTCTTCTTCTTCTTCGAATTCTTCTTTTTTGAATTCTTCTTCGAATTCTTCTTCTACTTCGAATTCTTCTTCGAATTCTTCTTCTTCCTCTTCGAATTCTTCTTCTTCTTTTTCGAATTCTTCTTCTTCGTATTCTTCTTCTTCTTCGAATTCTTCTTCTTCTTCTTCGAACTCTTCTTCTTCTTCTTCTTCGAATTCTTCTTCGAATTCTTCTTTGAATTCTTCGAGTTATTCTTCTCCGAATTCTTATTCTTCTTCGAATTCTTTTTCGAATTCTTTTTCTTCTTCGAATTCTTCTTCTTCGAATTCTTCTTCAAATTCTTCTTCTTCGACTTCTTATGATCTTCTACTTCTTCGAATTTTTCTTTTTCTTCTTATCGAATTCTTATGATCTTCTTCTTCTTCGAATTCTTCTTCTTCTTCTTCTTCTTCGAACTCTTCTTCGAATTCTTATTCGAGTTCTTATTCGAATTCGTCTTCGAATTCTTCTTTGAATTATTCTTCGAATTCTCCTTCGAATACTTCTTCTTCGAATTCTCCTTCTTCAAATTCTTCTTCTTCTTCGAATTCTTCTTCTTCTTCTTCGAATTCTTCTTCTTCTTCGAATTCTTCTTCGAATTATTCTTCTTCGAATTCTTCTTCTTCAAATTCTTCTTCTTCGAATTTTTCTTCTTCAAATTCTTCTTCTTCGAATTCTTCTTCTTTTTCTTCTTCGAATTCTTCTTCTTCTTCTTCGAATTCTTCTTCGGATACTTATTCGAATTCTTCTTCAAATTCTTCTTCGAATTCTTCTTCGACTACTCCTTCTTCGAATTCTCCTTCTTCTTCGAATTCTCCTTCTTCGAATTCTTCTTCTTCTTCGAATTCTTCATCTTCTTCTTCGAATTCTTCTTCGAAATCTTCTTCTTCTTCGAATTCTTCTTCTTCTTCGAATTCTTCTCCGAATTCTTCTTCTTCTTCTTCGAATTCTTCTTCTTCTTCTTCGAATTCTTCTCCGAATTCTTCTTCTTCTTCTTCGAATTCTTTTTCTTCTTCTTCTTCGAATTCTTCTTCTTTTTCGTCTTCTTCTTCTTCTTCTTCGAATTCTTTATCTTATTATTATTCGAATTCTTCTTCTTCTTCTTCGAATTCTTCTTCTTCTTCGAATTCTTCTTCTTCGAATTTTTCTTCTTCTTCTTCTTCTTCTTCTTCTTCTTCTTCTTCGAATTCTTCTTCAAATTCTTCTTTGAATTCTTCGAGTTATTCTTCTCCGAATTCTTATTCTTCTTCGAATTCTTCTTCTTCGAATTTTTCTTCTTCGATTTCTACTTTGAATTCTTCTTCTTCGAATGCTTCTTCTTCTTCTTCTTCGAATTCTTCTTCTTCTTCTTCGAATTCTTCTTCAAATTCTCCTTCTTCGACTTCTTATGATCTTCTAATTCTTCGAATTCTTCTTCTTCTTCGAATTCTTCTTCGAATTCTTCTTCTTCTTCGAATTCTCCTTCTTCGAATTCTTCTTCTTCTTCGAATTCTTCTTCTTCTTCGAATTCTTCTTCTTTGAATGCTTCTTTGAATTCGTCTTCTTCGAATTCTTCTTCTTCTTCCTCGAATTTTTCTTCTTCAAATTCTTCTTCTTCGAATTTTTCTTCTTCTTCTTCTTCGAATTCTTCTTCTTCTTCTTCTTCGAATTCTTCTTCGAATACTTATTCGAATTCATCTTCGAATTCTTCTTCTTCGAATTCGTCTTTGAATACTTCTTTGAATTCTTCTTCGAATTCTTCTTCGAATACTTCTTCGAATTCTTCTTCGAATACTTCTTCTTCGAATTCTTCTTCTTCTTCGAATTCTTCTTCTTCTAATTTTTCTTCATCTTCTTCGAATTCCTCTTCTTCTTCTTCTTCTTCTTCTTCTTCTTCTTCTTCTTCTTCGAATTCTTCTTCTTCTTCGAATTCTTCTTCTTCTTTGAATTCTTCTTCGAATTCTTCTTTGAATTCTTCGAGTTATTCTTCTCCGAATTCTTCTTCTTCTTCGAATTCTTCTTTGAATTCTTCTTCTTCGAATGCTGCTTCTCTTCTTCTTATCGAATTCTTATGATCTTCTTCTTCTTCGAATTCTTCTTCTTCTTCTTCGAATTCTTCTTCAAATTCTTCTTCTTCGAATTCTTCTTCTTCTTCTTCTTCGAATTCTTCTTCTTCTTCTTATCTAATTCTTATGATCTTCTTCTTCTTCGAATTCTTCTTCTTCTTCTTCTTCTTCGAATTCTTCTTCTTCTTCGAATTCTTATTCGAATTCTTATTCGAATTCTTCTTCGAATTCTTCTTCTTCGAATTCTTCGAATTCTTCGAATTCTTCTTCGAATACTTCTTCTTCTTCGAATTCTTCTTCTTCTTCTTCTTCAACTTCTCCTTTTTCGAATTCTTCTTCTTCGAATTCTTCTTCTTCTTCGAATTCTTCGAATTCTTCTTCTTCGAATTCTTCTTTTTCAAATTCTTCTTCTTCGAATTCTTCTTCTAATTTTTCTTCTTCTTCTTCGAATTCCTCTTCTTTTTCGTCTTCTTCTTCTTCTTCTTCTTCTTCTTCGAATTCTTCTTCTTCTTCGAATTCTTCTTCGAATTCTTCTTTGAATTCTTCGAGTTATTCTTCTCCGAATTCTTCTTCTTCTTCGAATTCTTCTTCGAATTCTTCTTCTTCTTCGAATTCTCCTTCTTCGAATTATTCTTTATCGAATTCTTCTTCTTCTTCTTCGAATTCTTCTTCGAAATCTTCTTCTTCTTCGAATTCTTCTTCTTCTTCGAATTCTTCTTTTTTGAATTCTTCTTCGAATTCTTCTTCTACTTCGAATTCTTCTTCGAATTCTTCTTCTTCCTCTTCGAATTCTTCTTCTTCTTTTTCGAATTCTTCTTCTTCGAATTCTTCTTCTTCTTCGAATTCTTCTTCTTCTTCTTCGAACTCTTCTTCTTCTTCTTCTTCGAATTCTTCTTCGAATTCTTCTTTGAATTCTTCGAGTTATTCTTCTCCGAATTCTTATTCTTCTTCGAATTCTTTTTCGAATTCTTTTTCTTCTTCGAATTCTTCTTCTTCGAATTCTTCTTCAAATTCTTCTTCTTCGACTTCGTATGATCTTCTACTTCTTCGAATTTTTCTTTTTCTTCTTATCGAATTCTTATGATCTTCTTCTTCTTCGAATTCTTCTTCTTCTTCTTCTTCTTCGAACTCTTCTTCGAATTCTTATTCGAGTTCTTATTCGAATTCTTCTTCGAATTCTTCTTTGAATTATTCTTCGAATTCTCCTTCGAATACTTCTTCTTCGAATTCTCCTTCTTCAAATTCTTCTTCTTCTTCGAATTCTTCTTCTTCTTCTTCGAATTCTTCTTCTTCTTCGAATTCTTCTTCGAATTATTCTTCTTCGAATTCTTCTTCTTCAAATTCTTCTTCTTCGAATTTTTCTTCTTCAAATTCTTCTTCTTCGAATTCTTCTTCTTTTTCTTCTTCGAATTCTTCTTCTTCTTCTTCGAATTCTTCTTCGGATACTTATTCGAATTCTTCTTCAAATTCTTCTTCGAATTCTTCTTTGAATTCTTCTTCGACTACTCCTTCTTCGAATTCTTCTTCTTCTTCGAATTCTCCTTCTTCGAATTCTTCTTCTTCTTCGAATTCTTCATCTTCTTCTTCGAATTCTTCATCTTCTTCTTCGAATTCTTCTTCGAAATCTTCTTCTTCTTCGAATTCTTCTTCTTCTTCGAATTCTTCTCCGAATTCTTCTTCTTCTTCTTCGAATTCTTCTTCTTCTTCTTCGAATTCTTCTCCGAATTCTTCTTCTTCTTCTTCGAATTCTTTTTCTTCTTCTTCTTCGAATTTTTCTTCTTCTTCTTCTTCGAATTCTTCTTCTTCTTCTTCTTCCTCGAATTCTTCTTCGAATAGTTCTTCGAATTCTTCTTCGAATACTTCTTCGAATTCTTCTTCTTCTTCGAATTCTTCTTCTTCTAATTTTTCTTCTTCTTCTTCGAATTCCTCTTCTTTTTCGTCTTCTTCTTCTTCTGCTTCTTCTTCTTCGAATTCTTCTTCTTCTTCGAATTCTTCTTCGAATCCTTCTTCTTTTTCGAATTCTTCTTCTTCGAATTCTTCTTCTTCTTCGAATTCTTCTTCGAATTCTTCTTCGAATTATTCTTCTTCGAATTCTTCTTCTTCAAATTCTTCTTCTTCGAATTTTTCTTCTTCAAATTCTTCTTCTTCGAATTCTTCTTCTTTTTCTTCTTCGAATTCTTCTTCTTCTTCTTCTTCGAATTTTTCTTCTTCTTCTTCTTCGAATTCTTCATCGAATACTTATTCGAATTCTTCTTCAAATTCTTCTTCGAATTCTTCTTTGAATTCTTCTTTGAATTCTTCTTCGACTACTCCTTCTTCGAATTCTTCTTCTTCTTCGAATTCTCCTTCTTCTTCGAATTCTCCTTCTTCGAATTCTTCTACTTCTTCGAATTCTTCATCTTCTTCTTCGAATTCTTCTTCGAAATCTTCTTCTTCTTCGAAATCTTCTTCTTCTTCGAATTCTTCTTCTTTTTCTTCTTCGAATTCTTCTTCTTCTTCTTCTTCGAATTCTTCTTCTTCTTCTTCTTCGAATTCTTCTTCGAATACTTATTCGAATTCTTCTTCAAATTCTTCTTCGAATTCTTCTTTGAATTCTTCTTTGAATTCTTCTTCGACTACTCCTTCTTCGAATTCTTCTTCTTCTTCGAATTCTCCTTCTTCTTCGAATTCTCCTTCTTCGAATTCTTCTACTTCTTCGAATTCTTCATCTTCTTCTTCGAATTCTTCTTCGAAATCTTCGAATTCTTCTTCGAATACTTCTTCTTCTTCGAATTCTTCTTCTTCTTCTTCTTCAACTTCTCCTTTTTCGAATTCTTCTTCTTCGAATTCTTCATCTTCTTCGAATTCTTCTTCTTCTTCGAATTCTTCTTCGAATTCTTCTTCGAATTCTTCTTCTTCTTCGAATTCTTCGAATTCTTCTTCTTCGAATTCTTCTTTTTCAAATTCTTCTTCTTCGAATTCTTCTTCTAATTTTTCTTCTTCTTCTTCGAATTCCTCTTCTTTTTCGTCTTCTTCTTCTTCTTCTTCTTCTTCTTCGAATTCTTCTTCTTCTTCGAATTCTTCTTCGAATTCTTCTTTGAATTCTTCGAGTTATTCTTCTCCGAATTCTTCTTCTTCTTCGAATTCTTCTTCGAATTCTTCTTCTTCTTCGAATTCTCCTTCTTCGAATTATTCTTTGTCGAATTCTTCTTCTTCTTCTTCGAATTCTTCTTCGAAATCTTCTTCTTCTTCGAATTCTTCTTCTTCTTCGAATTCTTCTTTTTTGAATTCTTCTTCGAATTCTTCTTCTACTTCGAATTCTTCTTCGAATTCTTCTTCTTCCTCTTCGAATTCTTCTTCTTCTTTTTCGAATTCTTCTTCTTCGAATTCTTCTTCTTCTTCGAATTCTTCTTCTTCTTCTTCGAACTCTTCTTCTTCTTCTTCTTCGAACTCTTCTTCTTCTTCTTCTTCGAATTCTTTTTCGAATTCTTTTTCTTCTTCGAATTCTTCTTCTTCGAATTCTTCTTCAAATTCTTCTTCTTCGACTTCTTATGATCTTCTACTTCTTCGAATTTTTCTTTTTCTTCTTATCGAATTCTTATGATCTTCTTCTTCTTCGAATTCTTCTTCTTCTTCTTCTTCTTCGAATTCTTCTTCGAATTCTTATTCGAGTTCTTATTCGAATTCTTCTTCGAATTCTTCTTTGAATTATTCTTCGAATTCTCCTTCGAATACTTCTTCTTCGAATTCTCCTTCTTCAAATTCTTCTTCTTCTTCGAATTCTTCTTCTTCTTCTTCGAATTCTTCTTCTTCTTCGAATTCTTCTTCGAATTATTCTTCTTCGAATTCTTCTTCTTCAAATTCTTCTTCTTCGAATTTTTCTTCTTCAAATTCTTCTTCTTCGAATTCTTCTTCTTTTTCTTCTTCGAATTCTTCTTCTTCTTCTTCGAATTCTTCTTCGAATACTTATTCGAATTCTTCTTCAAATTCTTCTTCGAATTCTTCTTTGAATTCTTCTTTGAATTCTTCTTCGACTACTCCTTCTTCGAATTCTTCTTCTTCTTCGAATTCTCCTTCTTCGAATTCTTCTTCTTCTTCGAATTCTTCATCTTCTTCTTCGAATTCTTCTTCGAAATCTTCTTCTTCTTCGAATTCTTCTTCTTCTTCGAATTCTTCTCCGAATTCTTCTTCTTCTTCTTCGAATTCTTCTTCTTCTTCTTCGAATTCTTCTCCGAATTCTTCTTCTTCTTCTTCGAATTCTTTTTCTTCTTCTTCTTCGAATTTTTCTTCTTCTTCTTCTTCGAATTCTTCTTCTTCTTCTTCTTCCTCGAATTCTTCTTCGAATACTTATTCGAATTCATCTTCGAATTCTTCTTCTTCGAATTCGTCTTTGAATTCTTTATTGAATTCTTCTTCGAATAGTTCTTCGAATTCTTCTTCGAATACTTCTTCGAATTCTTCTTCTTCTTCGAATTCTTCTTCTTCTAATTTTTCTTCTTCTTCTTCGAATTCCTCTTCTTTTTCGTCTTCTTCTTCTTCTGCTTCTTCTTCTTCGAATTCTTCTTCTTCTTCGAATTCTTCTTCGAATCCTTCTTCTTTTTCGAACTCTCCTTCTTCGAATTCTTCTTCTTCTTCGAATTCTTCTTCGAATCCTTCTTGTTTTTCGAATTCTTCTTCTTCGAATTCTTCTTCTTCTTCGAATTCTTCTTCGAATTCTTCTTCGAATTCTTCTTCGAATTATTCTTCTTCGAATTCTTCTTCTTCAAATTCTTCTTCTTCGAATTTTTCTTCTTCAAATTCTTCTTCTTCGAATTCTTCTTCTTTTTCTTCTTCGAATTCTTCTTCTTCTTCTTCTTCGAATTCTTCTTCTTTTTCTTCTTCGAATTCTTCTTCGAATACTTATTCGAATTCTTCTTCAAATTCTTCTTCGAATTCTTCTTTGAATTCTTCTTTGAATTCTTCTTCGACTACTCCTTCTTCGAATTCTTCTTCTTCTTCGAATTCTCCTTCTTCTTCGAATTCTCCTTCTTCGAATTCTTCTACTTCTTCGAATTCTTCATCTTCTTCTTCGAATTCTTCTTCGAAATCTTCTTCTTCTTCGAAATCTTCTTCTTCTTCGAATTCTTCTTCTTCTTCTTCTTCGAATTCTTCTTCGAATACTTATTCGAATTCTTCTTCAAATTCTTCTTCGAATTCTTCTTTGAATTCTTCTTTGAATTCTTCTTCGACTACTCCTTCTTCGAATTCTTCTTCTTCTTCGAATTCTCCTTCTTCTTCGAATTCTCCTTCTTCGAATTCTTCTACTTCTTCGAATTCTTCATCTTCTTCTTCGAATTCTTCTTCGAAATCTTCTTCTTCTTCGAAATCTTCTTCTTCTTCGAATTCTTCTTCTTCTTCGAATTCTTCTTTTTTGAATTCTTCTTCAAATTCTTCTTCTTCTTCGAATTCTTCTCCGAATTCTTCTTCTTCTTCTTCGAATTCTTCTTCTTCTTTTTCGAATTCTTCTTCTTCGAATTCTTCTTCATCTCTTCTTCTTCGAACTCTTCTTCTTCGAATTCTTCTTCGAATTCTTTTTCTTCTTCGAATTCTTCTTCTTCGAATTTTTCTTCTTCGATTTCTTCTTTGAATTCTTCTTCTTCGAATGCTTCTTCTTCTTCTTCTTCTTCGAATTCTTCTTCTTCTTCTTCGAATTCTTCTTCAAATTCTTCTTCTTCGAATTCTTATGATCTTCTTCTTCTTCGAATTCTTCTTCTTCTTCTTATCGAATTCTTATGATCTTCTTCTTCTTCGAATTCTTCTTCTTCTTCTTCTTTGAATTCTTCTTCGAATTCTTATTCGAGTTCTTATTCGAATTCTTCTTCGAATTCTTCTTTGAATTATTCTTCGAATTCTTCTTCGAATACTTCTTCTTCTTCGAATTCTTCTTCTTTTTCTTCTTCGAATTCTCCTTCTTCGATTTCTTCTTCGAATTCTTCTTCTTCGAATTCTTCTTCGAATCCTTCTTCGTTTTCGAATTCTTCTTCTTCGAATTCTTCTTCTTCTTCGAATTCTTCTTCTTCGAATTCTTCTTCGAATTCTTCTTCGAATACTTCTTCGAATTCTTCTTCTTCTTCGAATTCTCCTTCTTCGAATTATTCTTTATCGAATTCTTCTTCTTCTTCTTCGAAATCTTCTTCTTCTTCGAATTCTTCTTCTTCTTCGAATTCTTCTTTTTTGAATTCTTCTTCGAATTCTTCTTCTACTTCGAATTGTTCTTCGAATTATTCTTCTTCCTCTTCGAATTCTTCTTCTTCTTTTTCGAATTCTTCTTCTTCGAATTCTTCTTCTTCTTCGAATTCTTCTTCTTCTTCTTCGAACTCTTCTTCTTCGAATTCTTCGAATTCTTCGAATTCTTCTTCGAATTATTCTTCTTCGAATTCTTCTTCTTCAAATTCTTCTTCTTCGAATTCTTATTCTTCTTCGAATTCTTCTTCTTCTTCGAATTCTTCTTCGAATTCTTCTTCTTCGAATTCTTCTTCAAATATTTATTCGAATTCTTCTTCGAATTCTTCTTCTTCGAATTCTTCTTTGAATTCTTCTTTGAATTCTTCTTCGAATACTTCTTCTTCGAATTCTTCTTCTTCTTCGAATTCTCCTTTTTGAATTATTCTTTATCGAATTCTTCTTCTTCTTCTTCGAATTCTTCTTCGAAATCTTCTTCTTCTTCGAATACTTCTTCTTCCTCGAATTCTTCTTTTTGAATTCTTCTTCGAATTCTTCTTCTACTTCGAATTGTTCTTCGAATTATTCTTCTTCCTCTTCGAATTCTTCTTCTTCTTTTTCGAATTCTTCTTCTTCGAATTCTTCTTCTTCTTCGAATTCTTCTTCTTCTTCTTCGAACTCTTCTTCTTCGAATTCTTCGAATTCTTCGAATTCTTCTTCGAATTATTCTTCTTCGAATTCTTCTTCTTCAAATTCTTCTTCTTCGAATTCTTATTCTTCTTCGAATTCTTCTTCTTCTTCGAATTCTTCTTCGAATTCTTCTTCTTCGAATTCTTCTTCGAATACTTATTCGAATTCTTCTTCGAATTCTTCTTCTTCGAATTCTTCTTTGAATTCTTCTTTGAATTCTTCTTCGAATACTTCTTCTTCGAATTCTTCTTCTTCTTCGAATTCTCCTTTTTGAATTATTCTTTATCGAATTCTTCTTCTTCTTCTTCGAATTCTTCTTCGAAATCTTCTTCTTCTTCGAATACTTCTTCTTCCTCGAATTCTTCTTTTTTGAATTCTTCTTCGAATTCTTCTTCTACTTCGAATTCTTCTTCGAATTCTTCTTCTTCCTCTTCGAATTCTTCTTCTTCTTTTTCGAATTCTTCTTGTTCGAATTCTTCTTCTTCGAATTCTTCTTCTTCTTCTTCGAACTCTTCTTCTTCTTCTTCTTCGAATTCTTCTTCGAATTCTTCTTTGAATTCTTCGAGTTATTCTTCTCCGAATTCTTATTCTTCTTCGAATTCGTCTTCGAATTTTTCTTCTTCGATTTCTACTTTGAATTCTTCTTCTTCGAATGCTTCTTCTTCTTCTTCTTCGAATTCTTCTTCTTCTTCTTCGAATTCTTCTTCTTCGACTTCTTATGATCTTCTACTTCTTCGAATTCTTCTTTTTCTTCTTATCGAATTCTTATGATATTCTTCTTCTTCTTCTTCGAATTCTTCTTCGAATTCTTATTCGAGTTCTTATTCGAATTCTTCTTCGAATTCTTCTTTGAATTATTCTTCGAATTCTCCTTCTTCAAATTCTTCTTCTTCTTCGAATTCTTCTTCTTCTTCTTCGAATTCTTCTTCTTCTTCGAATTCTTCTTCGAATCCTTCTTCGAATCCTTCTTCTTTTTCGAATTCTTCTTCTTCGAATTCTTCTTCTTCTTCGAATTCTTCTTCGAATTCTTCTTCGAATTATTCTTCTTCGAATTCTTCTTCTTCTTCGAATTCTTCTTCTTTTTCGAATTCTTCTTCGAATACTTCTTCGAATTCTTCTTCTTCTTTTTCGAGTTCTTCTTCTTCTTCTTCTTCTTCTTCGAATTCTTCTTCTTCTTCTTTGAACTCTTCTTCTTCTTCTTCTTCGAATTCTTCTTCTTTTTCGTCTTCTTCTTCTTCGAATTCTTCTTCTTTTTCGAATTCTTCTTCGAATACTTCTTCGAATTCTTCTTCTTCTTCGAATTCTCCTTCTTCGAATTCTTCTTCTTCTTCGAATTCTTCTTCTTCTTCTTCCAAATCTTCTTCGAATCCTTCTTCTTCTTCGAATTCTTCTTCTTCTTCGAATTCTTCTTCTTCGAATTTTTCTTCTTCGAATTCTTCTTCTTATTCTTATGATTCTTATTCTTTTTCTTCGAATTCTTCATCGAATTCTTCTTCGAATTCTTCTTCGATTTCTTCTTCTTCTTCTGCTTCGAATTCTTCTTCGAATTCTTCTTCGAATTCTTCTTCTTCTTCGAAATCTTCTTCATCTTTTTCTTCTTCTTCTTCGAATTCTTCGAATTCTTCGAATTCTTCTTCTTGGTATTCTTCTTGGAATTCTTCTTCTTCGAATTCTTCTTCTTCTTCTTCGAATTCTTCTTCTTCTTCTTCTTCTTCTTCTTCTTCTTCAAATTCTTCTTCTTCGAATTTTTCTTCTTCTTCTTCGAATTCTTCTTCGAATTCTTCGAGTTATTCTTCTCCGAATTCTTCTTCTTCTTCTTCTTCGAATTCTTCGAATTCTTCTTCTTCTTCGAATTCTTCTACTTCAAATTCTTCTTCGAATTGTTCTTCGAATACTTCCTCTTCCTCTTCGAATTCTTCTTCTTCTTTTTCGAATTCTTCTTCTTCGAATTCTTCTTCTTCTTCTTCGAACTCTTCTTCTTCTTCTTCTTCGAATTCTTCTTCTTTTTCGTCTTCTTCTTCTTCTTCAAATTCTTCTTCTTTTTCGAATTCTTCTTCGAATACTTCTTCGAATTCTTCTTCTTCTTCGAATTCTCCTTCTTCGAATTCTTCTTCTTCTTCGAATTCTTCTTCTTTGAATGCTTCTTTGAATTCGTCTTCTTCGAATTCTTCTTCTTCTTCCTCGAATTTTTCTTCTTCAAATTCTTCTTCTTCGAATTCTTTTTCTTCTTCTTCTTCGAATTTTTCTTCTTCTTCTTCTTCGAATTCTTCTTCTTCTTCTTCTTCTTATTCTTCGAATTCTTCTTCGAATACTTATTCGAATTCATCTTCGAATTCTTCTTCTTCGAATTCGTCTTTGAATTCTTCTTTGAATTCTTCTTCGAATAGTTCTTCGAATTCTTCTTCGAATACTTCTTCTTCGAATTCTTCTTCTTCGAATTCTTCTTCTTCTTCGAATTCTTCTTCTTCTTCGAATTCCTCTTCTTTTTCGTCTTCTTCTTCTTCGAATTCTTCTTTGAATTCTTCGAGTTATTCTTCTCCGAATTCTTCTTCTTCTTCGAATTCTTCTTCTTCTTCTTCGAATTCTTCTTCAAATTCTTCTTCTTCGAATTCTTATTCTTCTTCTTCTTCGAATTCTTCTTCTTCTTCTTATCTAATTCTTATGATCATCTTCTTCTTCTTCTTCTTCTTCTTCTTCTTCTTCTTCTTCTTCTTCTTCTTCGAATTCTTCTTCGAATTCTTCTTCGAATTCTTCTTCTTCGAATTCTTCTTTGAATTCTTCGAATTATTATTCGAATTCTTCTTCTTCGAATTCTTCTTTGAATTCTTCGAATTCTTCTTCGAATACTTCTTCTTCTTCGAATTCTTCTTCTTCTTCTTCTTCAACTTCTCCTTTTTCGAATTCTTCTTCTTCTTCGAATTCTTCATCTTCTTCGAATTCTTCTTCTTCTTCGAATTCTTCTTCGAATTCTTCTTCGAATTCTTCTTCTTCTTCGAATTCTTCGAATTATTCTTCTTCGAATTGTTCTTTTTCAAATTCTTCTTCTTCGAATTCTTCTTCAAATTCTTCTTCTTCGAATTCTTCTTCTTCTTCTTCGAATTCTTCTTCGAATTCTTCTTTGAATTCTTCGAGTTATTCTTCTCCGAATTCTTCTTCTTCTTCGAATTTTTCTTCTTCAAATTCTTCTTCTTCGAATTCTTTTACTTCTTCTTCTTCGAATTTTTCTTCTTCTTCTTCTTCGAATTCTTCTTCTTCTTCTTCTTCTTCTTCTTCGAATTCTTCTTCGAATACTTATTCGAATTCATCTTCGAATTCTTCTTCGAATTCGTCTTTGAATTCTTTATTGAATTCTTCTTCGAATAGTTCTTCGAATTCTTCTTCGAATACTTCTTCGAATTCTTCTTCTTCGAATTCTTCTTCTAATTTTTCTTCTTCTTCTTCGAATTCCTCTTCTTTTTCGTCTTCTTCTTCTTCTTCTTCGAATTCTTCTTCGAATTATTCTTCTTCGAATTCTTCTTCTTCAAATTCTTCTTCTTCGAATTTTTCTTCTTCAAATTCTTCTTCTTCGAATTCTTTTACTTCTTCTTCTTCGAATTCTTCTTCTTCTTCTTCTTCTTCGAATTCTTCTTCGAATACTTATTCGAATTCATCTTCGAATTCTTCTTCTTCGAATTCGTCTTTGAATTCTTTATTGAATTCTTCTTCGAATAGTTCTTCGAATTCTTCTTCGAATACTTCTTCGAATTCTTCTTCTTCGAATTCTTCTTCTAATTTTTCTTCTTCTTCTTCGAATTCCTCTTCTTTTTCGTCTTCTTCTTCTTCTTCTTCGAATTCTTCTTCTTCTTCGAATTCTTCTTCGAATTATTCTTCTTCGAATTCTTCTTCTTCAAATTCTTCTTCTTCGAATTTTTCTTCTTCAAATTCTTCTTCTTCGAATTCTTCTTCGAATACTTCTTCTTCGAATTCTCCTTCTTCAAATTCTTCTTCTTCTTCGAATTCTTCTTCTTCGAATTCTTCTTCTTCTTAGAATACTTCTTCGAATCCTTCTTCTTTTTCGAATTCTTCTTCTTCGAATTCTTCTTCTTCTTCGAATTCTTCTTCGAATTATTCTTCTTCGAATTCTTCTTCTTCAAATTCTTCTTCTTCGAATTTTTCTTCTTCAAATTCTTCTTCTTCGAATTCTTCTTCTTTTTCTTCTTCGAATTCTTCTTCGAATACTTATTCGAATTCTTCTTCGAATTCTTCTTCGAATTCTTCTTTGAATTCTTCTTTGAATTCTTCTTTGACTACTCCTTCGAATTCTTCTTCTTCTTCGAATTCTCCTTCTTCGAATTCTTCTTCTTCTTCGAATTCTTCTTCTTCTTCGAATTCTTCATCTTGTTCTTCGAATTCTTCTTTGAATTCTTCTTTTCTTCGAATTCTTCTTCTTCTTCGAATTCTTCTTTTTTGAATTCTTCTTCGAATTCTTCTTCTTCTTCGAATTCTTCTCCGAATTCTTCTTCTTCTTCTTCTTCTTCTTCTTCTTCTTCTTCTTCTTCTTCTTCTTCTTCGAATTCTTCTTCGAATTCTTCTTCGAATTCTTCTTCTTCGAATTCTTCTTTGAATTCTTCGAATTATTATTCGAATTCTTCTTCTTCGAATTCTTCTTTGAATTCTTCGAATTCTTTTTCGAATACTTCTTCTTCTTCGAATTCTTCTTCTTCTTCTTCTTCAACTTCTCCTTTTTCGAATTCTTCTTCTTCTTCGAATTCTTCATCTTCTTCGAATTCTTCTTCTTCTTCGAATTCTTCTTCGAATTCTTCTTCGAATTCTTCTTCTTCTTCGAATTCTTCGAATTATTCTTCTTCGAATTGTTCTTTTTCAAATTCTTCTTCTTCGAATTCTTCTTCAAATTCTTCTTCTTCGAATTCTTCTTCTTCTTCTTCGAATTCTTCTTCGAATTCTTCTTTGAATTCTTCGAGTTATTCTTCTCCGAATTCTTCTTCTTCTTCGAATTTTTCATCTTCAAATTCTTCTTCTTCGAATTCTTTTACTTCTTCTTCTTCGAATTTTTCTTCTTCTTCTTCTTCGAATTCTTCTTCTTCTTCTTCTTCTTCGAATTCTTCTTCGAATACTTATTCGAATTCATCTTCGAATTCTTCTTCTTCGAATTCGTCTTTGAATTCTTTATTGAATTCTTCTTCGAATAGTTCTTCGAATTCTTCTTCGAATACTTCTTCGAATTCTTCTTCTTCGAATTCTTCTTCTAATTTTTCTTCTTCTTCTTCGAATTCCTCTTCTTTTTCGTCTTCTTCTTCTTCTTCTTCGAATTCTTCTTCTTCTTCGAATTCTTCTTCGAATTATTCTTCTTCGAATTCTTCTTCTTCAAATTCTTCTTCTTCGAATTTTTCTTCTTCAAATTCTTCTTCTTCGAATTCTTCTTCGAATACTTCTTCTTCGAATTCTCCTTCTTCAAATTCTTCTTCTTCTTCGAATTCTTCTTCTTCGAATTCTTCTTCTTCTTAGAATACTTCTTCGAATCCTTCTTCTTTTTCGAATTCTTCTTCTTCGAATTCTTCTTCTTCTTCGAATTCTTCTTCGAATTATTCTTCTTCGAATTCTTCTTCTTTTTCTTCTTCGAATTCTTCTTCGAATACTTATTCGAATTCTTCTTCGAATTCTTCTTCGAATTCTTCTTTGAATTCTTCTTTGAATTCTTCTTTGACTACTCCTTCGAATTCTTCTTCTTCTTCGAATTCTCCTTCTTCGAATTCTTCTTCTTCTTCGAATTCTTCTTCTTCTTCGAATTCTTCATCTTGTTCTTCGAATTCTTCTTTGAATTCTTCTTTTCTTCGAATTCTTCTTCTTCTTCGAATTCTTCTTTTTTGAATTCTTCTTCGAATTCTTCTTCTTCTTCGAATTCTTCTCCGAATTCTTCTTCTTCTTCTTCGAATTCTTCTTCTTCTTTTTCGAATTCTTCTTCTTCGAATTCTTCTTCTTCTTCGAATTCTTCTGCATCTTCTTCTTCTTCGAACTCTTCTTCTTCTTCTTCTTCTTCGAATTCTTCTTCGAATTCTTTTTCTTCTTCGAATACTTCTTCTTCGAATTTTTCTTCTTCGATTTCTTCTTTGAATTCTTCTTCTTCGAATGCTTCTTCTTCTTCTTCTCCTTCTTCTTCTTCGAATTCTTCTTCTTCTTCTTCGAATTCTTCTTCAAATTCTTCTTCTTCGAATTCTTATGATCTTCTTCTTCGAATTCTTCTTCTTCTTCTTATCGAATTCTTATGATCTTCTTCTTCTTCGAATTCTTCTTCTTCTTCTTCTTCTTCGAATTCTCCTTCTTCGAATTCTTCTTCTTCTTCGAATTCTTCTTCTTTGAATGCTTCTTTGAATTCGTCTTCTTCGAATTCTTCTTCTTCTTCCTCGAATTTTTCTTCTTCAAATTCTTCTTCTTCGAATTCTTTTTCTTCTTCTTCTTCGAATTTTTCTTCTTCTTCTTCTTCGAATTCTTCTTCTTCTTCTTCGAATTCTTCTTCGAATACTTATTCGAATTCATCTTCGAATTCTTCTTCTTCGAATTCGTCTTTGAATTCTTCTTTGAATTCTTCTTCTAATTCTTCTTCGAATACTTCTTCGAATTCTTCTTCGAATACTTCTTCTTCGAATTCTTCTTCGAATACTTATTCGAATTCAACTTCGAATTCTTCTTCTTCGAATTCGTCTTTGAATTCTTCTTTGAATTCTTCGAATAGTTCTTCGAATTCTTCTTCGAATACTTCTTCTTCGAATTCTTCTTCTTCTTCGAATTCTCCTTCTTCGAATTCTTCTTCTTCTTCGAATTCTTCATCTTCTTCTTCGAATTCTTCTTCAAAATCTTCTTCGAATTCTTCTTCTTCTTCGAATTCTTCTTTTTTGAATTCTTCTTCGAATTCTTCTTCTTCTTCGAATTCTTCTCCGAATACTTCTTCTTCTTCTTCGAATTCTTCTCCGAATACTTCTTCTTCTTCTTCGAATTCTTCTTCTTCTTTTTCGAATTCTTCTTCTTCGAATTCTTCTTCTTCTTCGAATTCTTCTTCATCTTCTTCTTCTTCGAACTCTTCTTCTTCTTCTTCTTCGAATTCTTCTTCTTCGAATTCTTTTTCTTCTTCGAATTCTTCTTCTTCGAATTTTTCTTCTTCGATTTCTTCTTTGAATTCTTCTTCTTCGAATGCTTCTTCTTCTTCTTCTTCTTCTTCGAATCCTTCTTCTTCTTCTTCGAATTCTTCTTCAAATTCTTCTTCTTCGAATTCTTATGATCTTCTTCGAATTCTTCTTCTTCTTCTTATCGAATTCTTATGATATTCTTCTTCTTCGAATTCTTCTTCTTCTTCTTCTTCTTCGAATTCTTATTCGAGTTCTTATTCGAATTCTTCTTCGAATTCTTCTTTGAATTATTCTTCGAATTCTTCTTCGAATACTTCTTCTTCTTCGAATTCTCCTTCTTCGAATTATTCTTTATCGAATTCTTCTTCTTCTTCTTCGAATTCTTCTTCGAAATCTTCTTCTTCTTCGAATTCTTCTTCTTCTTCGAATTCTTCTTTTTTGAATTCTTCTCCGAATTCTTCTTCTTCTTCGAATTCTTCTTCGAATTCTTCTTCTTCTTCGAATTTTTCTTCTTCGATGTCTTCTTTGAATTCTTCTTCTTCGAATGCTGCTTCTTCTTCTTCTTCTTCGAATTCTTCTTCTTCTTCTTCGAATTCTTCTTCAAATTCTTCTTCTTCGAATTCTTCTTCTTCTTCTTCTTCGAATTCTTCTTCTTATTATTATCGAATTCTTATGATCTTCTTCTTCTTCGAATTCTTCTTCTTCTTCTTCTTCTTCTTCGAATTCTTCTTCTTCTTCTTCGAATTCTTCTTCGAATTCTTCTTTGAATTCTTCGAGTTATTCTTCTCCGAATTCTTCTTCTTCTTCGAATTTTTCTTCTTCAAATTCTTCTTCTTCGAATTCTTCTTCTTCTTCTTCTTCTTCGAATTCTTCTTCTTCTTCTTCTTCTTCGAATTCTTCTTCGAATACTTATTCGAATTCATCTTCGAATTCTTCTTCTTCGAATTCGTCTTTGAATTCTTTATTGAATTCTTCTTCGAATAGTTCTTCGAATTCTTCTTCGAATACTTCTTCGAATTCTTCTTCTTCTTCGAATTCTTCTTCTTCTTCTTCGAATTCTTCTTCTTCTTCGAATTCTTCTTCGAATCCTTCTTCTTTTTCGAATTCTTCTTCTTCGAATTCTTCTTCTTCTTCGAATTCTTCTTCTTCTTCGAATTCTTCTTCGAATCCTTCTTCTTCTTCGAATTATTCTTCTTCGAATTCTTCTTCTTCTTCGAATTCTTCTTCTTTTTCGAATTCTTCTTCGAATACTTCTTCGAATTCTTCTTCTTCTTTTTCGAGTTCTTCTTCTTCTTCTTCTTCTTCTTCGAATTCTTCTTCTTCTTCTTCGAACTCTTCTTCTTCTTCTTCTTCGAATTCTTCTTCTTTTTCGTCTTCTTCTTCTTCGAATTCTTCTTCTTTTTCGAATTCTTCTTCGAATACTTCTTCGAATTCTTCTTCTTCTTCGAATTCTCCTTCTTCGAATTCTTCTTCTTCTTCGAATTCTTCTTCTTCTTCTTCCAAATCTTCTTCGAATCCTTCTTCTTCTTCGAATTCTTCTTCGAATTCTTTTTCTTCTTCGAATACTTCTTCTTCGAATTTTTCTTCTTCGATTTCTTCTTTGAATTCTTCTTCTTCGAATGCTTCTTCTTCTTCTTCTCCTTCTTCTTCTTCGAATTCTTCTTCTTCTTCTTCGAATTCTTCTTCAAATTCTTCTTCTTCGAATTCTTATGATCTTCTTCTTCGAATTCTTCTTCTTCTTCTTATCGAATTCTTATGATCTTCTTCTTCTTCGAATTCTTCTTCTTCTTCTTCTTCTTCGAATTCTCCTTCTTCGAATTCTTCTTCTTCTTCGAATTCTTCTTCTTTGAATGCTTCTTTGAATTCGTCTTCTTCGAATTCTTCTTCTTCTTCCTCGAATTTTTCTTCTTCAAATTCTTCTTCTTCGAATTCTTTTTCTTCTTCTTCTTCGAATTTTTCTTCTTCTTCTTCTTCGAATTCTTCTTCTTCTTCTTCGAATTCTTCTTCGAATACTTATTCGAATTCATCTTCGAATTCTTCTTCTTCGAATTCGTCTTTGAATTCTTCTTTGAATTCTTCTTCTAATTCTTCTTCGAATACTTCTTCGAATTCTTCTTCGAATACTTCTTCTTCGAATTCTTCTTCGAATACTTATTCGAATTCATCTTCGAATTCTTCTTCTTCGAATTCGTCTTTGAATTCTTCTTTGAATTCTTCGAATAGTTCTTCGAATTCTTCTTCGAATACTTCTTCTTCGAATTCTTCTTCTTCTTCGAATTCTCCTTCTTCGAATTCTTCTTCTTCTTCGAATTCTTCATCTTCTTCTTCGAATTCTTCTTCAAAATCTTCTTCGAATTCTTCTTCTTCTTCGAATTCTTCTTTTTTGAATTCTTCTTCGAATTCTTCTTCTTCTTCGAATTCTTCTCCGAATACTTCTTCTTCTTCTTCGAATTCTTCTTCTTCTTTTTCGAATTCTTCTTCTTCGAATTCTTCTTCTTCTTCGAATTCTTCTTCATCTTCTTCTTCTTCGAACTCTTCTTCTTCTTCTTCTTCGAATTCTTCTTCTTCGAATTCTTTTTCTTCTTCGAATTCTTCTTCTTCGAATTTTTCTTCTTCGATTTCTTCTTTGAATTCTTCTTCTTCGAATGCTTCTTCTTCTTCTTCTTCTTCTTCGAATCCTTCTTCTTCTTCTTCGAATTCTTCTTCAAATTCTTCTTCTTCGAATTCTTATGATCTTCTTCTTCGAATTCTTCTTCTTCTTCTTATCGAATTCTTATGATATTCTTCTTCTTCGAATTCTTCTTCTTCTTCTTCTTCTTCGAATTCTTATTCGAGTTCTTATTCGAATTCTTCTTCGAATTCTTCTTTGAATTATTCTTCGAATTCTTCTTCGAATACTTCTTCTTCTTCGAATTCTCCTTCTTCGAATTATTCTTTATCGAATTCTTCTTCTTCTTCTTCGAATTCTTCTTCGAAATCTTCTTCTTCTTCGAATTCTTCTTCTTCTTCGAATTCTTCTTTTTTGAATTCTTCTCCGAATTCTTCTTCTTCTTCGAATTCTTCTTCGAATTCTTCTTCTTCTTCGAATTTTTCTTCTTCGATGTCTTCTTTGAATTCTTCTTCTTCGAATGCTGCTTCTTCTTCTTCTTCTTCGAATTCTTCTTCTTCTTCTTCGAATTCTTCTTCAAATTCTTCTTCTTCGAATTCTTCTTCTTCTTCTTCTTCGAATTCTTCTTCTTCTTATTATCGAATTCTTATGATCTTCTTCTTCTTCGAATTCTTCTTCTTCTTCTTCTTCTTCTTCTTCTTCTTCTTCTTCGAATTCTTCTTCGAATTCTTCTTTGAATTCTTCGAGTTATTCTTCTCCGAATTCTTCTTCTTCTTCGAATTTTTCTTCTTCAAATTCTTCTTCTTCGAATTCTTCTTCTTCTTCTTCTTCTTCGAATTCTTCTTCTTCTTCTTCTTCTTCGAATTCTTCTTCGAATACTTATTCGAATTCATCTTCGAATTCTTCTTCTTCGAATTCGTCTTTGAATTCTTTATTGAATTCTTCTTCGAATAGTTCTTCGAATTCTTCTTCGAATACTTCTTCGAATTCTTCCTCTTCTTCGAATTCTTCTTCTTCTTCTTCGAATTCTTCTTCTTCTTCGAATTCTTCTTCGAATCCTTCTTCTTTTTCGAATTCTTCTTCTTCGAATTCTTCTTCTTCTTCGAATTCTTCTTCTTCTTCGAATTCTTCTTCGAATTCTTCTTCGAATTATTCTTCTTCGAATTCTTCTTCTTCTTCGAATTCTTCTTCTTTTTCGAATTCTTCTTCGAATACTTCTTCGAATTCTTCTTCTTCTTTTTCGAGTTCTTCTTCTTCTTCTTCGAATTCTTCTTCTTCTTCTTCGAACTCTTCTTCTTCTTCTTCTTCGAATTCTTCTTCTTTTTCGTCTTCTTCTTCTTCGAATTCTTCTTCTTTTTCGAATTCTTCTTCGAATACTTCTTCGAATTCTTCTTCTTCTTCGAATTCTCCTTCTTCGAATTCTTCTTCTTCTTCGAATTCTTCTTCTTCTTCTTCCAAATCTTCTTCGAATCCTTCTTCTTCTTCGAATTCTTCTTCTTCTTCCTCGAATTTTTCTTCTTCAAATTCTTCTTCTTCGAATTCTTTTTCTTCTTCTTCTTCGAATTTTTCTTCTTCTTCTTCTTCGAATTCTTCTTCTTCTTCTTCTTCTTCTTCGAATTCTTCTTCGAATACTTATTCGAATTCATCTTCGAATTCTTCTTCTTCGAATTCGTCTTTGAATTCTTCTTTGAATTCTTCGAATAGTTCTTCGAATTCTTCTTCGAATACTTCTTCTTCGAATTCTTCTTCTTCTTCGAATTCTCCTTCTTCGAATTCTTCTTCTTCTTCGAATTCTTCTTTTTTGAAT
The DNA here is from genome assembly GCA_020800305.1 of Porphyrio hochstetteri. Classification (NCBI taxonomy): domain Eukaryota; kingdom Metazoa; phylum Chordata; class Aves; order Gruiformes; family Rallidae; genus Porphyrio; species Porphyrio hochstetteri. Next base: position 825,016 of record JAJHSY010000135.1, on the reverse strand, counting down.
TCTTCTTCGAATTCTTCTTCTTCTTCGAATTCTTCTCCGAATACTTCTTCTTCTTCTTCGAATTCTTCTTCTTCTTTTTCGAATTCTTCTTCTTCGAATTCTTCTTCTTCTTCGAATTCTTCTTCATCTTCTTCTTCTTCGAACTCTTCTTCTTCTTCTTCTTCGAATTCTTCTTCTTCGAATTCTTTTTCTTCTTCGAATTCTTCTTCTTCGAATTCTTTTTCTTCTTCGAATTCTTCTTCTTCGAATTTTTCTTCTTTGATTTCTTCTTTGAATTCTTCTTCTTCGAATGCTTCTTCTTCTTCTTCTTCTTCTTCGAATTCTTCTTCTTCTTCTTCGAATTCTTCTTCAAATTCTTCTTCTTCGAATTCTTATGATCTTCTTCTTCGAATTCTTCTTCTTCTTCTTATCGAATTCTTATGATATTCTTCTTCTTCGAATTCTTCTTCTTCTTCTTCTTCTTCGAATTCTTATTCGAGTTCTTATTCGAATTCTTCTTCGAATTCTTCTTTGAATTATTCTTCGAATTCTTCTTCGAATACTTCTTCTTCTTCGAATTCTCCTTATCCGAATTATTCTTTATCGAATTCTTCTTCTTCTTCGAATTCTTCTTCGAAATCTTCTTCTTCTTCGAATTCTTCTTCTTCTTCGAATTCTTCTTTTTTGAATTCTTCTCCGAATTCTTCTTCTTCTTCGAGTTCTTCTTCGAATTCTTCTTCTTCTTCGAATTTTTCTTCTTCGATGTCTTCTTTGAATTCTTCTTCTTCGAATGCTGCTTATTCTTCTTCTTCTTCGAATTCTTCTTCTTCTTCTTCGAATTCTTCTTCAAATTCTTCTTCTTCGAATTCTTCTTCTTCTTCTTATCGAATTCTTATGATCTTCTTCTTCTTCGAATTCTTCTTCTTCTTCTTCTTCTTCTTCGAATTCTTCTTCTTCGAATTCTTCTTCTTCTTCTTCTTCTTCGAATTCTTCTTCTTCTTCTTCTTCTTCGAATTCTTCTTCGAATACTTATTCGAATTCATCTTCGAATTCTTCTTCTTCGAATTCGTCTTTGAATTCTTTATTGAATTCTTCTTCGAATAGTTCTTCGAATTCTTCTTCGAATACTTCTTCGAATTCTTCTTCTTCTTCGAATTCTTCTTCTTCTTCTTCGAATTCTTCTTCTTCTTCGAATTCTTCTTCGAATCCTTCTTCTTTTTCGAATTCTTCTTCTTCGAATTCTTCTTCTTCTTCGAATTCTTCTTCTTCTTCGAATTCTTCGAATTCTTCTTCGAATTATTCTTCTTCGAATTCTTCTTCTTCTTCGAATTCTTCTTCTTTTTCGAGTTCTTCTTCTTCTTCTTCTTCTTCTTCGAATTCTTCTTCTTCTTCTTCGAACTCTTCTTCTTCTTCTTCTTCGAATTCTTCTTCTTTTTCGTCTTCTTCTTCTTCGAATTCTTCTTCTTTTTCGAATTCTTCTTCGAATACTTCTTCGAATTCTTCTTCTTCGAATTCTCCTTCTTCGAATTCTTCTTCTTCTTCGAATTCTTCTTCTTCTTCTTCCAAATCTTCTTCGAATCCTTCTTCTTCTTCGAATTCTTCTTCTTCTTCGAATTCTTCTTCTTCTTCGAATTCTTCTTCTTCGAATTTTTCTTCTTCGAATTCTTCTTCTTATTCTTATGATTCTTATTCTTTTTCTTCGAATTCTTCATCGAATTCTTCTTCGAATTCTTCTTCGATTTCTTCTTCTTCTTCTGCTTCGAATTCTTCTTCGAATTCTTCTTCGAATTCTTCTTCTTCTTCGAAATCTTCTTCATCTTTTTCTTCTTCTTCTTCGAATTCTTCGAATTCTTCGAATTCTTCTTCTTGGTATTCTTCTTGGAATTCTTCTTCTTCGAATTCTTCTTCTTCTTCTTCGAATTCTTCTTCTTCTTCTTCTTCTTCTTCTTCTTCTTCAAATTCTTCTTCTTCGAATTTTTCTTCTTCTTCTTCGAATTCTTCTTCGAATTCTTCGAGTTATTCTTCTCCGAATTCTTCTTCTTCTTCTTCTTCGAATTCTTCTACTTCAAATTCTTCTTCGAATTGTTCTTCGAATTCTTCCTCTTCCTCTTCGAATTCTTCTTCTTCTTTTTCGAATTCTTCTTCTTCGAATTCTTCTTCTTCTTCGAATTCTTCTTCATCTTCTTCTTCTTCGAACTCTTCTTCTTCTTCTTCTTCGAATTCTTCTTCTTCGAATTCTTTTTCTTCTTCGAATTCTTCTTCTTCGAATTTTTCTTCTTCGATTTCTTCTTTGAATTCTTCTTCTTCGAATGCTTCTTCTTCTTCTTCTTCTTCTTCGAATCCTTCTTCTTCTTCTTCGAATACTTCTTCAATTCTTCTTCTTCGAATTCTTATGATCTTCTTCGAATTCTTCTTCTTCTTCTTATCGAATTCTTATGATATTCTTCTTCTTCGAATTCTTCTTCTTCTTCTTCTTCTTCGAATTCTTATTCGAGTTCTTATTCGAATTCTTCTTCGAATTCTTCTTTGAATTATTCTTCGAATTCTTCTTCGAATACTTCTTCTTCTTCGAATTCTCCTTCTTCGAATTATTCTTTATCGAATTCTTCTTCTTCTTCTTCGAATTCTTCTTCGAAATCTTCTTCTTCTTCGAATTCTTCTTCTTCTTCGAATTCTTCTTTTTTGAATTCTTCTCCGAATTCTTCTTCTTCTTCGAATTCTTCTTCGAATTCTTCTTCTTCTTCGAATTTTTCTTCTTCGATGTCTTCTTTGAATTCTTCTTCTTCGAATGCTGCTTCTTCTTCTTCTTCTTCGAATTCTTCTTCTTCGAATTCTTCTTCAAATTCTTCTTCTTCGAATTCTTCTTCTTCTTCTTCTTCGAATTCTTCTTCTTATTATTATCGAATTCTTATGATCTTCTTCTTCTTCGAATTCTTCTTCTTCTTCTTCTTCTTCTTCGAATTCTTCTTCTTCTTCTTCGAATTCTTCTTCGAATTCTTCTTTGAATTCTTCGAGTTATTCTTCTCCGAATTCTTCTTCTTCTTCGAATTTTTCTTCTTCAAATTCTTCTTCTTCGAATTCTTCTTCTTCTTCTTCTTCTTCGAATTCTTCTTCTTCTTCTTCTTCTTCGAATTCTTCTTCGAATACTTATTCGAATTCATCTTCGAATTCTTCTTCTTCGAATTCGTCTTTGAATTCTTTATTGAATTCTTCTTCGAATAGTTCTTCGAATTCTTCTTCGAATACTTCTTCGAATTCTTCTTCTTCTTCGAATTCTTCTTCTTCTTCTTCGAATTCTTCTTCTTCTTCGAATTCTTCTTCGAATCCTTCTTCTTTTTCGAATTCTTCTTCTTCGAATTCTTCTTCTTCTTCGAATTCTTCTTCTTCTTCGAATTCTTCTTCGAATTCTTCTTCGAATTATTCTTCTTCGAATTCTTCTTCTTCTTCGAATTCTTCTTCTTTTTCGAATTCTTCTTCGAATACTTCTTCGAATTCTTCTTCTTCTTTTTCGAGTTCTTCTTCTTCTTCTTCTTCTTCTTCGAATTCTTCTTCTTCTTCTTCGAACTCTTCTTCTTCTTCTTCTTCGAATTCTTCTTCTTTTTCGTCTTCTTCTTCTTCGAATTCTTCTTCTTTTTCGAATTCTTCTTCGAATACTTCTTCGAATTCTTCTTCTTCTTCGAATTCTCCTTCTTCGAATTCTTCTTCTTCTTCGAATTCTTCTTCTTCTTCTTCCAAATCTTCTTCGAATCCTTCTTCTTCTTCGAATTCTTCTTCGAATTCTTTTTCTTCTTCGAATACTTCTTCTTCGAATTTTTCTTCTTCGATTTCTTCTTTGAATTCTTCTTCTTCGAATGCTTCTTCTTCTTCTTCTCCTTCTTCTTCTTCGAATTCTTCTTCTTCTTCTTCGAATTCTTCTTCAAATTCTTCTTCTTCGAATTCTTATGATCTTCTTCTTCGAATTCTTCTTCTTCTTCTTATCGAATTCTTATGATCTTCTTCTTCTTCGAATTCTTCTTCTTCTTCTTCTTCTTCGAATTCTCCTTCTTCGAATTCTTCTTCTTCTTCGAATTCTTCTTCTTTGAATGCTTCTTTGAATTCGTCTTCTTCGAATTCTTCTTCTTCTTCTTCGAATTTTTCTTCTTCTTCTTCTTCGAATTCTTCTTCTTCTTCTTCGAATTCTTCTTCGAATACTTATTCGAATTCATCTTCGAATTCTTCTTCTTCGAATTCGTCTTTGAATTCTTCTTTGAATTCTTCTTCTAATTCTTCTTCGAATACTTCTTCGAATTCTTCTTCGAATACTTCTTCTTCGAATTCTTCTTCGAATACTTATTCGAATTCATCTTCGAATTCTTCTTCTTCGAATTCGTCTTTGAATTCTTCTTTGAATTCTTCGAATAGTTCTTCGAATTCTTCTTCGAATACTTCTTCTTCGAATTCTTCTTCTTCTTCGAATTCTCCTTCTTCGAATTCTTCTTCTTCTTCGAATTCTTCATCTTCTTCTTCGAATTCTTCTTCAAAATCTTCTTCGAATTCTTCTTCTTCTTCGAATTCTTCTTTTTTGAATTCTTCTTCGAATTCTTCTTCTTCTTCGAATTCTTCTCCGAATACTTCTTCTTCTTCTTCGAATTCTTCTTCTTCTTTTTCGAATTCTTCTTCTTCGAATTCTTCTTCTTCTTCGAATTCTTCTTCATCTTCTTCTTCTTCGAACTCTTCTTCTTCTTCTTCTTCGAATTCTTCTTCTTCGAATTCTTTTTCTTCTTCGAATTCTTCTTCTTCGAATTCTTTTTCTTCTTCGAATTCTTCTTCTTCGAATTTTTCTTCTTCGATTTCTTCTTTGAATTCTTCTTCTTCGAATGCTTCTTCTTCTTCTTATCGAATTCTTATGATCTTCTTCTTCTTCGAATTCTTCTTCTTCTTCTTCTTCTTCTTCGAATTCTTCTTCTTCTTCTTCGAATTCTTCTTCGAAGTCTTCTTTGAATTCTTCGAGTTATTCTTCTCCGAATTCTTCTTCTTCTTCGAATTTTTCTTCTTCAAATTCTTCTTCTTCGAATTCTTCTTCTTCTTCTTCTTCTTCGAATTCTTCTTCTTCTTCTTCTTCTTCGAATTCTTCTTCGAATACTTATTCGAATTCATCTTCGAATTCTTCTTCTTCGAATTCGTCTTTGAATTCTTTATTGAATTCTTCTTCGAATAGTTCTTCGAATTCTTCTTCGAATACTTCTTCGAATTCTTCTTCTTCTTCGAATTCTTCTTCTTCTTCTTCGAATTCTTCTTCTTCTTCGAATTCTTCTTCGAATCCTTCTTCTTTTTCGAATTCTTCTTCTTCGAATTCTTCTTCTTCTTCGAATTCTTCTTCTTCGAATTCTTCGAATTCTTCTTCGAATTATTCTTCTTCGAATTCTTCTTCTTCTTCGAATTCTTCTTTTTCGAGTTCTTCTTCTTCTTCTTCTTCTTCGAATTCTTCTTCTTCTTCTTCGAACTCTTCTTCTTCTTCTTCTTCGAATTCTTCTTCTTTTTCGTCTTCTTCTTCTTCGAATTCTTCTTCTTTTTCGAATTCTTCTTCGAATACTTCTTCGAATTCTTCTTCTTCTTCGAATTCTCCTTCTTCGAATTCTTCTTCTTCTTCGAATTCTTCTTCTTCTTCTTCCAAATCTTCTTCGAATCCTTCTTCTTCTTCGAATTCTTCTTCTTCTTCGAATTCTTCTTCTTCGAATTCTTCTTCTTCGAATTCTTCTTCTTATTCTTATGATTCTTATTCTTTTTCTTCGAATTCTTCATCGAATTCTTCTTCGAATTCTTCTTCGATTTCTTCTTCTTCTTCTGCTTCGAATTCTTCTTCGAATTCTTCTTCGAATTCTTCTTCTTCTTCGAAATCTTCTTCATCTTTTTCTTCTTCTTCTTCGAATTCTTCGAATTCTTCGAATTCTTCTTCTTGGTATTCTTCTTGGAATTCTTCTTCTTCGAATTCTTCTTCTTCTTCTTCGAATGCTTCTTCTTCTTCTTCTTCTTCTTCGAATCCTTCTTCTTCTTCTTCGAATTCTTCTTCAATTCTTCTTCTTCGAATTCTTATGATCTTCTTCGAATTCTTCTTCTTCTTCTTATCGAATTCTTATGATATTCTTCTTCTTCGAATTCTTCTTCTTCTTCTTCTTCTTCGAATTCTTCTTCGAGTTCTTATTCGAATTCTTCTTCGAATTCTTCTTTGAATTATTCTTCGAATTCTTCTTCGAATACTTCTTCTTCTTCGAATTCTCCTTCTTCGAATTATTCTTTATCGAATTCTTCTTCTTCTTCTTCGAATTCTTCTTCGAAATCTTCTTCTTCTTCGAATTCTTCTTCTTCTTCGAATTCTTCTTTTTTGAATTCTTCTCCGAATTCTTCTTCTTCTTCGAATTCTTCTTCGAATTCTTCTTCTTCTTCGAATTTTTCTTCTTCGATGTCTTCTTTGAATTCTTCTTCTTCGAATGCTGCTTCTTCTTCTTCTTCTTCGAATTCTTCTTCTTCTTCTTCGAATTCTTCTTCAAATTCTTCTTCTTCGAATTCTTCTTCTTCTTCTTCTTCGAATTCTTCTTCTTATTATTATCGAATTCTTATGATCTTCTTCTTCTTCGAATTCTTCTTCTTCTTCTTCTTCTTCTTCGAATTCTTCTTCTTCTTCTTCGAATTCTTCTTCGAATTCTTCTTTGAATTCTTCGAGTTATTCTTCTCCGAATTCTTCTTCTTCTTCGAATTTTTCTTCTTCAAATTCTTCTTCTTCGAATTCTTCTTCTTCTTCTTCTTCTTCGAATTCTTCTTCTTCTTCTTCTTCTTCGAATTCTTCTTCGAATACTTATTCGAATTCATCTTCGAATTCTTCTTCTTCGAATTCGTCTTTGAATTCTTTATTGAATTCTTCTTCGAATAGTTCTTCGAATTCTTCTTCGAATACTTCTTCGAATTCTTCTTCTTCTTCGAATTCTTCTTCTTCTTCTTCGAATTCTTCTTCTTCTTCGAATTCTTCTTCGAATCCTTCTTCTTTTTCGAATTCTTCTTCTTCGAATTCTTCTTCTTCTTCGAATTCTTCTTCTTCTTCGAATTCTTCTTCGAATTCTTCTTCGAATTATTCTTCTTCGAATTCTTCTTCTTCTTCGAATTCTTCTTCTTTTTCGAATTCTTCTTCGAATACTTCTTCGAATTCTTCTTCTTCTTTTTCGAGTTCTTCTTCTTCTTCTTCTTCTTCTTCGAATTCTTCTTCTTCTTCTTCGAACTCTTCTTCTTCTTCTTCTTCGAATTCTTCTTCTTTTTCGTCTTCTTCTTCTTCGAATTCTTCTTCTTTTTCGAATTCTTCTTCGAATACTTCTTCGAATTCTTCTTCTTCTTCGAATTCTCCTTCTTCGAATTCTTCTTCTTCTTCGAATTCTTCTTCTTCTTCTTCCAAATCTTCTTCGAATCCTTCTTCTTCTTCGAATTCTTCTTCGAATTCTTTTTCTTCTTCGAATACTTCTTCTTCGAATTTTTCTTCTTCGATTTCTTCTTTGAATTCTTCTTCTTCGAATGCTTCTTCTTCTTCTTCTCCTTCTTCTTCTTCGAATTCTTCTTCTTCTTCTTCGAATTCTTCTTCAAATTCTTCTTCTTCGAATTCTTATGATCTTCTTCTTCGAATTCTTCTTCTTCTTCTTATCGAATTCTTATGATCTTCTTCTTCTTCGAATTCTTCTTCTTCTTCTTCGAATTCTTCTTCGAAGTCTTCTTTGAATTCTTCGAGTTATTCTTCTCCGAATTCTTCTTCTTCTTCGAATTTTTCTTCTTCAAATTCTTCTTCTTCGAATTCTTCTTCTTCTTCTTCTTCTTCGAATTCTTCTTCTTCTTCTTCTTCTTCGAATTCTTCTTCGAATACTTATTCGAATTCATCTTCGAATTCTTCTTCTTCGAATTCGTCTTTGAATTCTTTATTGAATTCTTCTTCGAATAGTTCTTCGAATTCTTCTTCGAATACTTCTTCGAATTCTTCTTCTTCTTCGAATTCTTCTTCTTCTTCTTCGAATTCTTCTTCTTCTTCGAATTCTTCTTCGAATCCTTCTTCTTTTTCGAATTCTTCTTCTTCGAATTCTTCTTCTTCTTCGAATTCTTCTTCTTCGAATTCTTCGAATTCTTCTTCGAATTATTCTTCTTCGAATTCTTCTTCTTCTTCGAATTCTTCTTTTTCGAGTTCTTCTTCTTCTTCTTCTTCTTCGAATTCTTCTTCTTCTTCTTCGAACTCTTCTTCTTCTTCTTCTTCGAATTCTTCTTCTTTTTCGTCTTCTTCTTCTTCGAATTCTTCTTCTTTTTCGAATTCTTCTTCGAATACTTCTTCGAATTCTTCTTCTTCTTCGAATTCTCCTTCTTCGAATTCTTCTTCTTCTTCGAATTCTTCTTCTTCTTCTTCCAAATCTTCTTCGAATCCTTCTTCTTCTTCGAATTCTTCTTCTTCTTCGAATTCTTCTTCTTCGAATTCTTCTTCTTCGAATTCTTCTTCTTATTCTTATGATTCTTATTCTTTTTCTTCGAATTCTTCATCGAATTCTTCTTCGAATTCTTCTTCGATTTCTTCTTCTTCTTCTGCTTCGAATTCTTCTTCGAATTCTTCTTCGAATTCTTCTTCTTCTTCGAAATCTTCTTCATCTTTTTCTTCTTCTTCTTCGAATTCTTCGAATTCTTCGAATTCTTCTTCTTGGTATTCTTCTTGGAATTCTTCTTCTTCGAATTCTTCTTCTTCTTCTTCGAATGCTTCTTCTTCTTCTTCTTCTTCTTCGAATCCTTCTTCTTCTTCTTCGAATTCTTCTTCAATTCTTCTTCTTCGAATTCTTATGATCTTCTTCGAATTCTTCTTCTTCTTCTTATCGAATTCTTATGATATTCTTCTTCTTCGAATTCTTCTTCTTCTTCTTCTTCTTCGAATTCTTCTTCGAGTTCTTATTCGAATTCTTCTTCGAATTCTTCTTTGAATTATTCTTCGAATTCTTCTTCGAATACTTCTTCTTCTTCGAATTCTCCTTCTTCGAATTATTCTTTATCGAATTCTTCTTCTTCTTCTTCGAATTCTTCTTCGAAATCTTCTTCTTCTTCGAATTCTTCTTCTTCTTCGAATTCTTCTTTTTTGAATTCTTCTCCGAATTCTTCTTCTTCTTCGAATTCTTCTTCGAATTCTTCTTCTTCTTCGAATTTTTCTTCTTCGATGTCTTCTTTGAATTCTTCTTCTTCGAATGCTGCTTCTTCTTCTTCTTCTTCGAATTCTTCTTCTTCTTCTTCGAATTCTTCTTCAAATTCTTCTTCTTCGAATTCTTCTTCTTCTTCTTCTTCGAATTCTTCTTCTTATTATTATCGAATTCTTATGATCTTCTTCTTCTTCGAATTCTTCTTCTTCTTCTTCTTCTTCTTCGAATTCTTCTTCTTCTTCTTCGAATTCTTCTTCGAATTCTTCTTTGAATTCTTCGAGTTATTCTTCTCCGAATTCTTCTTCTTCTTCGAATTTTTCTTCTTCAAATTCTTCTTCTTCGAATTCTTCTTCTTCTTCTTCTTCTTCGAATTCTTCTTCTTCTTCTTCTTCTTCGAATTCTTCTTCGAATACTTATTCGAATTCATCTTCGAATTCTTCTTCTTCGAATTCGTCTTTGAATTCTTTATTGAATTCTTCTTCGAATAGTTCTTCGAATTCTTCTTCGAATACTTCTTCGAATTCTTCTTCTTCTTCGAATTCTTCTTCTTCTTCTTCGAATTCTTCTTCTTCTTCGAATTCTTCTTCGAATCCTTCTTCTTTTTCGAATTCTTCTTCTTCGAATTCTTCTTCTTCTTCGAATTCTTCTTCTTCTTCGAATTCTTCTTCGAATTCTTCTTCGAATTATTCTTCTTCGAATTCTTCTTCTTCTTCGAATTCTTCTTCTTTTTCGAATTCTTCTTCGAATACTTCTTCGAATTCTTCTTCTTCTTTTTCGAGTTCTTCTTCTTCTTCTTCTTCTTCTTCGAATTCTTCTTCTTCTTCTTCGAACTCTTCTTCTTCTTCTTCTTCGAATTCTTCTTCTTTTTCGTCTTCTTCTTCTTCGAATTCTTCTTCTTTTTCGAATTCTTCTTCGAATACTTCTTCGAATTCTTCTTCTTCTTCGAATTCTCCTTCTTCGAATTCTTCTTCTTCTTCGAATTCTTCTTCTTCTTCTTCCAAATCTTCTTCGAATCCTTCTTCTTCTTCGAATTCTTCTTCGAATTCTTTTTCTTCTTCGAATACTTCTTCTTCGAATTTTTCTTCTTCGATTTCTTCTTTGAATTCTTCTTCTTCGAATGCTTCTTCTTCTTCTTCTCCTTCTTCTTCTTCGAATTCTTCTTCTTCTTCTTCGAATTCTTCTTCAAATTCTTCTTCTTCGAATTCTTATGATCTTCTTCTTCGAATTCTTCTTCTTCTTCTTATCGAATTCTTATGATCTTCTTCTTCTTCGAATTCTTCTTCTTCTTCTTCTTCTTCGAATTCTCCTTCTTCGAATTCTTCTTCTTCTTCGAATTCTTCTTCTTTGAATGCTTCTTTGAATTCGTCTTCTTCGAATTCTTCTTCTTCTTCTTCGAATTTTTCTTCTTCTTCTTCTTCGAATTCTTCTTCTTCTTCTTCGAATTCTTCTTCGAATACTTATTCGAATTCATCTTCGAATTCTTCTTCTTCGAATTCGTCTTTGAATTCTTCTTTGAATTCTTCTTCGAATACTTCTTCGAATTCTTCTTCTTCTTTTTCGAGTTCTTCTTCTTCTTCTTCTTCTTCTTCGAATTCTTCTTCTTCTTCTTCGAACTCTTCTTCTTCTTCTTCTTCGAATTCTTCTTCTTTTTCGTCTTCTTCTTCTTCGAATTCTTCTTCTTTTTCGAATTCTTCTTCGAATACTTCTTCGAATTCTTCTTCTTCTTCGAATTCTCCTTCTTCGAATTCTTCTTCTTCTTCGAATTCTTCTTCTTCTTCTTCCAAATCTTCTTCGAATCCTTCTTCTTCTTCGAATTCTTCTTCGAATTCTTTTTCTTCTTCGAATACTTCTTCTTCGAATTTTTCTTCTTCGATTTCTTCTTTGAATTCTTCTTCTTCGAATGCTTCTTCTTCTTCTTCTCCTTCTTCTTCTTCGAATTCTTCTTCTTCTTCTTCGAATTCTTCTTCAAATTCTTCTTCTTCGAATTCTTATGATCTTCTTCTTCGAATTCTTCTTCTTCTTCTTATCGAATTCTTATGATCTTCTTCTTCTTCGAATTCTTCTTCTTCTTCTTCTTCTTCGAATTCTCCTTCTTCGAATTCTTCTTCTTCTTCGAATTCTTCTTCTTTGAATGCTTCTTTGAATTCGTCTTCTTCGAATTCTTCTTCTTCTTCTTCGAATTTTTCTTCTTCTTCTTCTTCGAATTCTTCTTCTTCTTCTTCGAATTCTTCTTCGAATACTTATTCGAATTCATCTTCGAATTCTTCTTCTTCGAATTCGTCTTTGAATTCTTCTTTGAATTCTTCTTCTAATTCTTCTTCGAATACTTCTTCGAATTCTTCTTCGAATACTTCTTCTTCGAATTCTTCTTCGAATACTTATTCGAATTCATCTTCGAATTCTTCTTCTTCGAATTCGTCTTTGAATTCTTCTTTGAATTCTTCGAATAGTTCTTCGAATTCTTCTTCGAATACTTCTTCTTCGAATTCTTCTTCTTCTTCGAATTCTCCTTCTTCGAATTCTTCTTCTTCTTCGAATTCTTCATCTTCTTCTTCGAATTCTTCTTCAAAATCTTCTTCGAATTCTTCTTCTTCTTCGAATTCTTCTTTTTTGAATTCTTCTTCGAATTCTTCTTCTTCTTCGAATTCTTCTCCGAATACTTCTTCTTCTTCTTCGAATTCTTCTTCTTCTTTTTCGAATTCTTCTTCTTCGAATTCTTCTTCTTCTTCGAATTCTTCTTCATCTTCTTCTTCTTCGAACTCTTCTTCTTCTTCTTCTTCGAATTCTTCTTCTTCGAATTCTTTTTCTTCTTCGAATTCTTCTTCTTCGAATTCTTTTTCTTCTTCGAATTCTTCTTCTTCGAATTTTTCTTCTTCGATTTCTTCTTTGAATTCTTCTTCTTCGAATGCTTCTTCTTCTTCTTATCGAATTCTTATGATCTTCTTCTTCTTCGAATTCTTCTTCTTCTTCTTCTTCTTCTTCGAATTCTTCTTCTTCTTCTTCGAATTCTTCTTCGAAGTCTTCTTTGAATTCTTCGAGTTATTCTTCTCCGAATTCTTCTTCTTCTTCGAATTTTTCTTCTTCAAATTCTTCTTCTTCGAATTCTTCTTCTTCTTCTTCTTCTTCGAATTCTTCTTCTTCTTCTTCTTCTTCGAATTCTTCTTCGAATACTTATTCGAATTCATCTTCGAATTCTTCTTCTTCGAATTCGTCTTTGAATTCTTTATTGAATTCTTCTTCGAATAGTTCTTCGAATTCTTCTTCGAATACTTCTTCGAATTCTTCTTCTTCTTCGAATTCTTCTTCTTCTTCTTCGAATTCTTCTTCTTCTTCGAATTCTTCTTCGAATCCTTCTTCTTTTTCGAATTCTTCTTCTTCGAATTCTTCTTCTTCTTCGAATTCTTCTTCTTCTTCGAATTCTTCGAATTCTTCTTCGAATTATTCTTCTTCGAATTCTTCTTCTTCTTCGAATTCTTCTTCTTTTTCGAGTTCTTCTTCTTCTTCTTCTTCTTCTTCTTCTTCGAATTCTTCTTCTTCTTCTTCGAACTCTTCTTCTTCTTCTTCTTCGAATTCTTCTTCTTTTTCGTCTTCTTCTTCTTCGAATTCTTCTTCTTTTTCGAATTCTTCTTCGAATACTTCTTCGAATTCTTCTTCTTCTTCGAATTCTCCTTCTTCGAATTCTTCTTCTTCTTCGAATTCTTCTTCTTCTTCTTCCAAATCTTCTTCGAATCCTTCTTCTTCTTCGAATTCTTCTTCTTCTTCGAATTCTTCTTCTTCGAATTCTTCTTCTTCGAATTCTTCTTCTTATTCTTATGATTCTTATTCTTTTTCTTCGAATTCTTCATCGAATTCTTCTTCGAATTCTTCTTCGATTTCTTCTTCTTCTTCTGCTTCGAATTCTTCTTCGAATTCTTCTTCGAATTCTTCTTCTTCTTCGAAATCTTCTTCATCTTTTTCTTCTTCTTCTTCGAATTCTTCGAATTCTTCGAATTCTTCTTCTTGGTATTCTTCTTGGAATTCTTCTTCTTCGAATTCTTCTTCTTCTTCTTCGAATTCTTCTTCTTCTTCTTCTTCTTCTTCAAATTCTTCTTCTTCGAATTTTTCTTCTTCTTCTTCGAATTCTTCTTCGAATTCTTCGAGTTATTCTTCTCCGAATTCTTCTTCTTCTTCTTCTTCGAATTCTTCTACTTCAAATTCTTCTTCGAATTGTTCTTCGAATTCTTCCTCTTCCTCTTCGAATTCTTCTTCTTCTTTTTCGAATTCTTCTTCTTCGAATTCTTCTTCTTCTTCTTCGAACTCTTCTTCTTCTTCTTCTTCGAATTCTTCTTCTTTTTCGTCTTCTTCTTCTTCTTCAAATTCTTCTTCTTTTTCGAATTCTTCTTCGAATACTTCTTCGAATTCTTCTTCTTCTTCGAATTCTCCTTCTTCGAATTCTTCTTCTTCTTCGAATTCTTCTTCTTTGAATGCTTCTTTGAATTCGTCTTCTTCGAATTCTTCTTCTTCTTCCTCGAATTTTTCTTCTTCAAATTCTTCTTCTTCGAATTCTTTTTCTTCTTCTTCTTCGAATTTTTCTTCTTCTTCTTCTTCGAATTCTTCTTCTTCTTCTTCTTCTTCTTCGAATTCTTCTTCGAATACTTATTCGAATTCATCTTCGAATTCTTCTTCTTCGAATTCGTCTTTGAATTCTTCTTTGAATTCTTCTTCGAATAGTTCTTCGAATTCTTCTTCGAATACTTCTTCTTCGAATTCTTCTTCTTCTAATTTTTCTTCTTCTTCTTCGAATTCCTCTTCTTTTTCGTCTTCTTCTTCTTCTTCTTCTTCTTCGAATTCTTATTCTTCTTCGAATTCTTCTTCGAATTCTTCTTTGAATTCTTCGAGTTATTCTTCTCCGAATTCTTCTTCTTCGAATTCTTCTTCTTCTTCTTCGAATTCTTCTTCAAATTCTTCTTCTTCGAATTCTTATTCTTCTTCTTCTTCGAATTCTTCTTCTTCTTCTTATCTAATACTTATGATCTTCTTCTTCTTCGAATTCTTCTTCTTCTTCTTCTTCTTCTTCTTCTTCTTCTTCTTCTTCGAATTCTTCTTCGAATTCTTATTCGAATTCTTCTTCTTCGAATTCTTCTTTGAATTCTTCGAATTATTCTTCGAATTCTTCTTCTTCGAATTCTTCTTTGAATTCTTCGAATTCTTCTTCGAATACTTCTTCTTCTTCGAATTCTTCTTCTTCTTCTTCTTCAACTTCTCCTTTTTCGAATTCTTCTTCTTCTTCGAATTCTTCATCTTCTTCGAATTCTTCTTCTTCTTCGAATTCTTCTTCGAATTCTTCTTCGAATTCTTCTTCTTCTTCGAATTCTTCGAATTATTCTTCTTCGAATTCTTCTTTTTCAAATTCTTCTTCTTCGAATTCTTCTTCAAATTCTTCTTCTTCGAATTCTTCTTCTTCTTCTGCGAATTCTTCTTCGAATTCTTCTTTGAATTCTTCGAGTTATTCTTCTCCGAATTCTTCTTCTTCTTCGAATTTTTCTTCTTCAAATTCTTCTTCTTCGAATTCTTTTACTTCTTCTTCTGCGAATTTTTCTTCTTCTTCTTCTTCGAATTCTTCTTCTTCTTCTTCTTCTTCGAATTCTTCTTCGAATACTTATTCGAATTCATCTTCGAATTCTTCTTCTTCGAATTCGTCTTTGAATTCTTTATTGAATTCTTCTTCGAATAGTTCTTCGAATTCTTCTTCGAATACTTCTTCGAATTCTTCTTCTTCTTCAAATTCTTCTTCTAATTTTTCTTCTTCTTCTTCGAATTCCTCTTCTTTTTCGTCTTCGTCTTCTTCTTCTTCTTCTTCTTCTTCGAATTCTTCTTCTTCTTCTTCGAATTCTTCTTCAAATTCTTCTTCTTCGACTTCTTATGATCTTCTAATTCTTCGAATTCTTCTTCTTCTTCTTCTTCTTCTTCTTCTTCGAATTCTTATTCGAGTTCTTATTCGAATTATTCTTCGAATTCTTCTTTGAATTATTCTTTGACTACTCCTTCGAATTCTTCTTCTTCTTCGAATTCTCCTTCTTCGAATTCTTCTTCTTCTTCGAATTCTTCATCTTGTTCTTCGAATTCTTCTTTGAATTCTTCTTTTCTTCGAATTCTTCTTCTTCTTCGAATTCTTCTTTTTTGAATTCTTCTTCGAATTCTTCTTCTTCTTCGAATTCTTCTCCGAATTCTTCTTCTTCTTCTTCGAATTCTTCTTCTTCTTTTTCGAATTCTTCTTCTTCGAATTCTTCTTCTTCTTCGAATTCTTCTTCATCTTCTTCTTCTTCGAACTCTTCTTCTTCTTCTTCTTCGAATTCTTCTTCGAATTCTTTTTCTTCTTCGAATTCTTCTTCTTCGAATTTTTCTTCTTCGATTTCTTCTTTGAATTCTTCTTCTTCGAATGCTTCTTCTTCTTCTTCTTCTTCTTCTTCTTCGAATTCTTCTTCTTCTTCTTCGAATTCTTCTTCAAATTCTTCTTCTTCGAATTCTTATGATCTTCTTCTTCTTCGAATTCTTCTTCTTCTTCTTATCGAATTCTTATAATCTTCTTCTTCTTCGAATTCTTCTTCTTCTTCTTCTTCTTCGAATTCTCCTTCTTCGAATTCTTCTTCTTCTTCGAATTCTTCTTCTTCTTCGAATTCTTCTTCTTTGAATGCTTCTTTGAATTCGTCTTCTTCGAATTCTTCTTCTTCTTCCTCGAATTTTTCTTCTTCAAATTCTTTTCTTCGAATTCTTTTTCTTCTTCTTCTTCGAATTTTTCTTCTTCTTCTTCTTCGAATTCTTCTTCTTCTTCTTCTTCT
Organism: Porphyrio hochstetteri; assembly: GCA_020800305.1. NCBI lineage: Eukaryota > Metazoa > Chordata > Aves > Gruiformes > Rallidae > Porphyrio > Porphyrio hochstetteri. The sequence goes on along the minus strand of JAJHSY010000135.1, from coordinate 809,043 downwards.
TCTTCGAATTCTTCTTCAAATACTTATTCGAATTCATCTTCGAATTCTTCTTCTTCGAATTCGTCTTTGAAATCTTCTTTGAATTCTTCTTCGAATTCTTCTTCGAATACTTCTTCGAATTCTTCTTCGAATACTTCTTCTTCGAATTCTTCTTCGAATACTTATTCGAATTCATCTTCGAATTCTTCTTCTTCGAATTCGTCTTTGAATTCTTCTTTGAATTCTTCGAATAGTTCTTCGAATTCTTCTTCGAATACTTCTTCTCCGAATTCTTCTTCTTCTTCGAATTCTCCTTCTTCGAATTCTTCTTCTTCTTCGAATTCTTCATCTTCTTCTTCGAATTCTTCTTCAAAATCTTCTTCGAATTCTTCTTCTTCTTCGAATTCTTCTTTTTTGAATTCTTCTTCGAATTCTTCTTCTTCTTCGAATTCTTCGCCGAATACTTCTTCTTCTTCTTCGAATTCTTCTTCTTCTTTTTCGAATTCTTCTTCTTCGAATTCTTCTTCTTCTTCGAATTCTTCTTCATCTTCTTCTTCTTCGAACTCTTCTTCTTCTTCTTCTTCGAATTCTTCTTTGAATTCTTTTTCTTCTTCGAATTCTTCTTCTTCGAATTCTTTTTCTTCTTCGAATTCTTCTTCTTCGAATTTTTCTTCTTCGATTTCTTCTTTGAATTCTTCTTCTTCGAATGCTGCTTCTTCTTCTTCTTATCGAATTCTTATGATCTTCTTCTTCTTCGAATTCTTCTTCTTCTTCTTCGAATTCTTCTTCAAATTCTTCTTCTTCGAATTCTTATTCTTCTTCTTCTTCGAATTCTTCTTCTTCTTCTTATCTAATTCTTATGATCTTCTTCTTCTTCGAATTCTTCTTCTTCTTCTTCAACTTCTCCTTTTTCGAATTCTTCTTCTTCTTCGAATTCTTCATCTTCTTCGAATTCTTCTTCTTCTTCGAATTCTTCTTCGAATTCTTCTTCGAATTCTTCTTCTTCTTCTTCTTCTTCTTCAAATTCTTCTTCTTCGAATTCTTCTTCTTCTTCTTCGAATTCTTCTTCTTCTTCTTCTTTGAATTCTTCTTCTTCAAATTCTTCTTCGAATTCTTCTTCGAAAATTTATTTGAATTCTTCTTCGAATTCTTCTTCTTCGAATTCTTCTTCTTCTTCTTCTTTGAATTCTTCTTCGAATACTTCTTCTTCGAATTCTTCTTCTTCTTCGAATTCTTTTTCGAATTCTTCTTTATCGAATTCTTCTTCTTCTTCTTCGAATTCTTCTTCGAAATCTTCTTCTTCGAATTCTTCTTCTTCGAATTCTTCTTCTTCTTCTTATTATTATTCGAATTCTTCTTCTTCTTCGAATTCTTCTTCTTCTTCGAATTCTTCTTCTTCGAATTTTTCTTCTTCTTCTTCGAATTCTTCTTCTTTTTCGTCTTCTTCTTCTTCTTCTTCGAATTCTTTATCTTATTATTATTCGAATTCTTCTTCTTCTTCGAATTCTTCTTCTTCGAATTTTTCTTCTTCTTCTTCTTCTTCTTCTTCGAATTTTTCTTCGAATTCTTCTTCGAATTCTTCTTTGAATTCTTCGAGTTATTCTTCTCCGAATTCTTATTCTTCTTCGAATTCTTCTTCTTCGAATTTTTCTTCTTCGATTTCTACTTTGAATTCTTCTTCTTCGAATGCTTCTTCTTCTTCTTCTTCTTCTTCGAATTCTTCTTCTTCTTCTTCGAATTCTTCTTCAAATTCTTCTTCTTCGACTTCTTATGATCTTCTAATTCTTCGAATTCTTCTTCTTCTTCTTCTTCTTCTTCTTCTTCTTCTTCGAATTCTTATTCGAGTTCTTATTCGAATTATTCTTCGAATTCTTCTTTGAATTATTCTTCGAATTCTTCTTCGAATACTTCTTCTTCGAATTCTCCTTCTTCTAATTCTTCTTCTTCGAATTCTTCTTCTTCGAATTCTTCTTCTTCTTAGAATTCTTCTTCGAATCCTTCTTCTTTTTCGAATTCTTCTTCTTCGAATAATTCTTCTTCTTCGAATTCTTCTTCGAATTCTTCTTCTTCTTCTTCTTCTTCTTCTTCTTCTTCGAATACTTATTCGAATTCATCTTCGAATTCTTCTTCTTCTTCTTCTTCTTCGAATTCTTCTTCGAATTCTTCTTCTTCTTCGAATTCTCCTTCTTCGAATTCTTCTTCTTCTTCGAATTCTTCTTCTTTGAATGCTTCTTTGAATTCGTCTTCTTCGAATTCTTCTTCTTCTTCCTCGAATTTTTCTTCTTCAAATTCTTCTTCTTCGAATTCTTTTTCTTCTTCTTCTTCGAATTTTTCTTCTTCTTCTTCTTCTTCTTCTTCTTCTTCGAATTCTTCTTCTTCTTCTTCGAATTCTTCTTCAAATTCTTCTTCTTCGAATTCTTATGATCTTCTTCTTCTTCGAATTCTTCTTCTTCTTCTTATCGAATTCTTATGATCTTCTTCTTCTTCGAATTCTTCTTCTTCTTCTTCTTCTTCGAATTTTTCTTCTTCTTCTTCTTCTTCTTCTTCTTCTTCTTCTTCTTCTTCTTCTTCTTCTTCGAATTCTTCTTCGAATACTTATTCGAATTCATCTTCGAATTCTTCTTCTTCGAATTCGTCTTTGAATTCTTCTTTGAATTCTTCTTCTAATTCTTCTTCGAATACTTCTTCGAATTCTTCTTCGAATACTTCTTCTTCGAATTCTTCTTCGAATACTTATTCGAATTCATCTTCGAATTCTTCTTCTTCGAATTCGTCTTTGAATTCTTCTTTAAATTCTTCGAATAGTTCTTCGAATTCTTCTTCGAATACTTCTTCTTCGAATTCTTCTTCTTCTTCGAATTCTCCTTCTTCGAATTCTTCTTCTTCTTCGAATTCTTCATCTTCTTCTTCGAATTCTTCTTCAAAATCTTCTTCGAATTCTTCTTCTTCTTCGAATTCTTCTTTTTTGAATTCTTCTTCGAATTCTTCTTCTTCTTCGAATTCTTCTCCGAATACTTCTTCTTCTTCTTCGAATTCTTCTTCTTCTTTTTCGAATTCTTCTTCTTCGAATTCTTCTTCTTCTTCGAATTCTTCTTCATCTTCTTCTTCTTCGAACTCTTCTTCTTCTTCTTCTTCGAATTCTTCTTTGAATTCTTTTTCTTCTTCGAATTCTTCTTCTTCGAATTCTTTTTCTTCTTCGAATTCTTCTTCTTCGAATTTTTCTTCTTCGATTTCTTCTTTGAATTCTTCTTCTTCGAATGCTTCTTCTTCTTCTTCTTCTTCTTCGAATTCTTCTTCTTCTTCTTCGAATTCTTCTTCAAATTCTTCTTCTTCGAATTCTTATTCTTCTTCTTCTTCGAATTCTTCTTCTTCTTCTTATCTAATTCTTATGATCTTCTTCTTCTTCGAATTCTTCTTCTTCTTCTTCTTCTTCGAATTCTTATTCGAATTCTTCTTTGAATTCTTCGAATTCTTCTTCGAATACTTCTCCTTTTTCGAATTCTTCTTCTTCTTCGAATTCTTCATCTTCTTCGAATTCTTCTTCTTCTTCGAATTCTTCTTCGAATTCTTCTTCGAATTCTTCTTCTTCTTCGAATTGTTCTTCGAATTATTCTTCTTCGAATTCTTCTTTTTCAAATTCTTCTTCTTCTTCTTCTTCTTCAAATTCTTCTTCTTCGAATTCTTCTTCTTCTTCTTCGAATTCTTCTTCTTCTTCTTCTTTGAATTCTTCTTCTTCAAATTCTTCTTCGAATTCTTCTTCGAAAACTTATTTGAATTCTTCTTCGAATTCTTCTTCTTCGAATTCTTCTTCTTCTTCTTCTTTGAATTCTTCTTCGAATACTTCTTCTTCGAATTCTTCTTCTTCTTCGAATTCTTTTTCGAATTCTTCTTTATCGAATTCTTCTTCTTCTTCTTCGAATTCTTCTTCGAAATCTTCTTCTTCGAATTCTTCTTCTTCGAATTCTTCTTCTTATTATTATTATTATTCGAATTCTTCTTCTTCTTCGAATTCTTCTTCTTCGAATTTTTCTTCTTCTTCTTCGAATTCTTCTTCTTTTTCGTCTTCTTCTTCTTCTTCTTCGAATTCTTTATCTTATTATTATTCGAATTCTTCTTCTTCTTCTTCGAATTCTTCTTCTTCTTCGAATTCTTCTTCTTCGAATTTTTCTTCTTCTTCTTCTTCTTCTTCTTCGAATTTTTCTTCGAATTCTTCTTCGAATTCTTCTTTGAATTCTTCGAGTTATTCTTCTCCGAATTCTTATTCTTCTTCGAATTCTTCTTCTTCGAATTTTTCTTCTTCGATTTCTACTTTGAATTCTTCTTCTTCGAATGCTTCTTCTTCTTCTTCTTCTTCTTCGAATTCTTCTTCGAATTCTTTTTCTTCTTCGAATTCTTCTTCTTCGAATTTTTCTTCTTCGATTTCTTCTTTGAATTCTTCTTCTTCGAATGCTTCTTCTTCTTCTTCTTCTTCTTCTTCGAATTCTTCTTCTTCTTCTTCGAATTCTTCTTCAAATTCTTCTTCTTCGAATTCTTATGATCTTCTTCTTCTTCGAATTCTTCTTCTTCTTCTTATCGAATTCTTATGATCTTCTTCTTCTTCGAATTCTTCTTCTTCTTCTTCTTCTTCGAATTCTCCTTCTTCGAATTCTTCTTCTTCTTCGAATTCTTCTTCTTCTTCGAATTCTTCTTCTTTGAATGCTTCTTTGAATTCGTCTTCTTCGAATTCTTCTTCTTCTTCCTCGAATTTTTCTTCTTCAAATTCTTTTCTTCGAATTCTTTTTCTTCTTCTTCTTCGAATTTTTCTTCTTCTTCTTCTTCGAATTCTTCTTCTTCTTCTTCTTCTTCTTCGAATTCTTCTTCAAATACTTATTCGAATTCATCTTCGAATTCTTCTTCTTCGAATTCGTCTTTGAAATCTTCTTTGAATTCTTCTTCGAATTCTTCTTCGAATACTTCTTCGAATTCTTCTTCGAATACTTCTTCTTCGAATTCTTCTTCGAATACTTATTCGAATTCATCTTCGAATTCTTCTTCTTCGAATTCGTCTTTGAATTCTTCTTTGAATTCTTCGAATAGTTCTTCGAATTCTTCTTCGAATACTTCTTCTCCGAATTCTTCTTCTTCTTCGAATTCTCCTTCTTCGAATTCTTCTTCTTCTTCGAATTCTTCATCTTCTTCTTCGAATTCTTCTTCAAAATCTTCTTCGAATTCTTCTTCTTCTTCGAATTCTTCTTTTTTGAATTCTTCTTCGAATTCTTCTTCTTCTTCGAATTCTTCTCCGAATACTTCTTCTTCTTCTTCGAATTCTTCTTCTTCTTTTTCGAATTCTTCTTCTTCGAATTCTTCTTCTTCTTCGAATTCTTCTTCATCTTCTTCTTCTTCGAACTCTTCTTCTTCTTCTTCTTCGAATTCTTCTTTGAATTCTTTTTCTTCTTCGAATTCTTCTTCTTCGAATTCTTTTTCTTCTTCGAATTCTTCTTCTTCGAATTTTTCTTCTTCGATTTCTTCTTTGAATTCTTCTTCTTCGAATGCTGCTTCTTCTTCTTCTTATCGAATTCTTATGATCTTCTTCTTCTTCGAATTCTTCTTCTTCTTCTTCGAATTCTTCTTCAAATTCTTCTTCTTCGAATTCTTATTCTTCTTCTTCTTCGAATTCTTCTTCTTCTTCTTATCTAATTCTTATGATCTTCTTCTTCTTCGAATTCTTCTTCTTCTTCTTCAACTTCTCCTTTTTCGAATTCTTCTTCTTCTTCGAATTCTTCATCTTCTTCGAATTCTTCTTCTTCTTCGAATTCTTCTTCGAATTCTTCTTCGAATTCTTCTTCTTCTTCTTCTTCTTCTTCAAATTCTTCTTCTTCGAATTCTTCTTCTTCTTCTTCGAATTCTTCTTCTTCTTCTTCTTTGAATTCTTCTTCTTCAAATTCTTCTTCGAATTCTTCTTCGAAAATTTATTTGAATTCTTCTTCGAATTCTTCTTCTTCGAATTCTTCTTCTTCTTCTTCTTTGAATTCTTCTTCGAATACTTCTTCTTCGAATTCTTCTTCTTCTTCGAATTCTTTTTCGAATTCTTCTTTATCGAATTCTTCTTCTTCTTCTTCGAATTCTTCTTCGAAATCTTCTTCTTCGAATTCTTCTTCTTCGAATTCTTCTTCTTCTTATTATTATTATTCGAATTCTTCTTCTTCTTCGAATTCTTCTTCTTCTTCGAATTCTTCTTCTTCGAATTTTTCTTCTTCTTCTTCGAATTCTTCTTCTTTTTCGTCTTCTTCTTCTTCTTCTTCGAATTCTTTATCTTATTATTATTCGAATTCTTCTTCTTCTTCGAATTCTTCTTCTTCGAATTTTTCTTCTTCTTCTTCTTCTTCTTCTTCGAATTTTTCTTCGAATTCTTCTTCGAATTCTTCTTTGAATTCTTCGAGTTATTCTTCTCCGAATTCTTATTCTTCTTCGAATTCTTCTTCTTCGAATTTTTCTTCTTCGATTTCTACTTTGAATTCTTCTTCTTCGAATGCTTCTTCTTCTTCTTCTTCTTCTTCGAATTCTTCTTCTTCTTCTTCGAATTCTTCTTCAAATTCTTCTTCTTCGACTTCTTATGATCTTCTAATTCTTCGAATTCTTCTTCTTCTTCTTCTTCTTCTTCTTCTTCGAATTCTTATTCGAGTTCTTATTCGAATTATTCTTCGAATTCTTCTTTGAATTATTCTTTGACTACTCCTTCGAATTCTTCTTCTTCTTCGAATTCTCCTTCTTCGAATTCTTCTTCTTCTTCGAATTCTTCATCTTGTTCTTCGAATTCTTCTTTGAATTCTTCTTTTCTTCGAATTCTTCTTCTTCTTCGAATTCTTCTTTTTTGAATTCTTCTTCGAATTCTTCTTCTTCTTCGAATTCTTCTCCGAATTCTTCTTCTTCTTCTTCGAATTCTTCTTCTTCTTTTTCGAATTCTTCTTCTTCGAATTCTTCTTCTTCTTCGAATTCTTCTTCATCTTCTTCTTCTTCGAACTCTTCTTCTTCTTCTTCTTCGAATTCTTCTTCGAATTCTTTTTCTTCTTCGAATTCTTCTTCTTCGAATTTTTCTTCTTCGATTTCTTCTTTGAATTCTTCTTCTTCGAATGCTTCTTCTTCTTCTTCTTCTTCTTCTTCTTCGAATTCTTCTTCTTCTTCTTCGAATTCTTCTTCAAATTCTTCTTCTTCGAATTCTTATGATCTTCTTCTTCTTCGAATTCTTCTTCTTCTTCTTCTTCTTCGAATTTTTCTTCTTCTTCTTCTTCTTCTTCTTCTTCTTCTTCTTCTTCTTCTTCGAATTCTTCTTCGAATACTTATTCGAATTCATCTTCGAATTCTTCTTCTTCGAATTCGTCTTTGAATTCTTCTTTGAATTCTTCTTCTAATTCTTCTTCGAATACTTCTTCGAATTCTTCTTCGAATACTTCTTCTTCGAATTCTTCTTCGAATACTTATTCGAATTCATCTTCGAATTCTTCTTCTTCGAATTCGTCTTTGAATTCTTCTTTAAATTCTTCGAATAGTTCTTCGAATTCTTCTTCGAATACTTCTTCTTCGAATTCTTCTTCTTCTTCGAATTCTCCTTCTTCGAATTCTTCTTCTTCTTCGAATTCTTCATCTTCTTCTTCGAATTCTTCTTCAAAATCTTCTTCGAATTCTTCTTCTTCTTCGAATTCTTCTTTTTTGAATTCTTCTTCGAATTCTTCTTCTTCTTCGAATTCTTCTCCGAATACTTCTTCTTCTTCTTCGAATTCTTCTTCTTCTTTTTCGAATTCTTCTTCTTCGAATTCTTCTTCTTCTTCGAATTCTTCTTCATCTTCTTCTTCTTCGAACTCTTCTTCTTCTTCTTCTTCGAATTCTTCTTTGAATTCTTTTTCTTCTTCGAATTCTTCTTCTTCGAATTCTTTTTCTTCTTCGAATTCTTCTTCTTCGAATTTTTCTTCTTCGATTTCTTCTTTGAATTCTTCTTCTTCGAATGCTTCTTCTTCTTCTTCTTCTTCTTCGAATTCTTCTTCTTCTTCTTCGAATTCTTCTTCGAATTCTTCTTTGAATTCTTCGAGTTATTCTTCTCCGAATTCTTCTTCTTCTTCGAATTTTTCTTCTTCAAATTCTTCTTCTTCGAATTCTTTTTCTTCTTCTTCTTCGAATTTTTCTTCTTCTTCTTCTTCGAATTCTTCTTCTTCTTCTTCTTCTTCTTCTTCTTCTTCTTCTTCTTCGAATACTTAATCGAATTCATCTTCGAATTCTTCTTCTTCGAATTCGTCTTTGAATTCTTTATTGAATTCTTCTTCGAATAGTTCTTCGAATTCTTCTTCGAATACTTCTTCGAATTCTTCTTCTTCTTCGAATTCTTCTTCTAATTTTTCTTCTTCTTCTTCGAATTCCTCTTCTTTTTCGTCTTCTTCTTCTTCTTCTTCTTCTTCTTCGAATTCTTCTTCTTCTTCGAATTCTTCTTCGAATTCTTCTTTGAATTCTTCGAGTTATTCTTCTCCGAATTCTTCTTCTTCTTCGAATTCTTCTTCGAATTCTTCTTCTTCTTCGAATTTTTCTTCTTCGATTTCTTCTTTGAATTCTTCTTCTTCGAATGCTGCTTCTTCTTCTTCTTATCGAATTCTTATGATCTTCTTCTTCTTCGAATTCTTCTTCTTCTTCTTCTTCTTCTTCTTCAAATTCTTCTTCTTCGAATTCTTCTTCTTCTTCTTCTTCGAATTCTTCTTCTTCTTCTTATCTAATTCTTATGATCTTCTTCTTCTTCGAATTCTTCTTCTTCTTCTTCTTCGAATTCTTCTTCGAATTCTTATTCGAATTCTTCTTCGAATTCTTCTTTGAATTCTTCGAATTCTTCTTCGAATACTTCTTCTTCTTCGAATTCTTCTTCTTCTTCTTCTTCAACTTCTCCTTTTTCGAATTCTTCTTCTTCTTCGAATTCTTCATTTTCTTCGAATTTTTCTTCTTCGAATTCTTCTTCTTCTTCGAATTCTTCTTCGAATTCTTCTTCGAATTCTTCTTCTTCTTCGAATTCTTCGAATTATTCTTCTTCGAATTCTTCTTTTTCAAATTCTTCTTCTTCGAATTCTTCTTCAAATTCTTCTTCTTCGAATTCTTCTTCTTCTTCTTCGAATTCTTCTTCTTCTTCGAATTCTTCTTCGAATTCTTCTTTGAATTCTTCGAGTTATTCTTCTCCGAATTCTTCTTCTTCTTCGAATTCTTCTTCGAATTCTTCTTCTTCTTCGAATTTTTCTTCTTCGATTTCTTCTTTGAATTCTTCTTCTTCGAATGCTGCTTCTTCTTCTTCTTATCGAATTCTTATGATCTTCTTCTTCTTCGAATTCTTCTTCTTCTTCTTCGAATTCTTCTTCAAATTCTTCTTCTTCGAATTCTTCTTCTTCTTCTTCTTCGAATTCTTCTTCTTATCTAATTCTTATGATCTTCTTCGAATTCTTCTTCTTCGAATTCTTCGAATTCTTCTTCGAATTCTTATTCGAATTCTTCTTCGAATTCTTCTTCGAATTCTTCTTTGAATTCTTCGAATTCTTCTTCGAATACTTCTTCTTCTTCGAATTCTTCTTCTTCTTCTTCTTCAACTTCTCCTTTTTCGAATTCTTCTTCTTCTTCGAATTCTTCATCTTATTCGAATTTTTCTTCTTCTTCGAATTCTTCTTCTTCTTCGAATTCTTCTTCGAATTCTTCTTCGAATTCTTCTTCTTCTTCGAATTCTTCGAATTATTCTTCTTCGAATTCTTCTTTTTCAAATTCTTCTTCTTCGAATTCTTCTTCAAATTCTTCTTCTTCGAATTCTTTTTTTCTTCTTCTTCGAATTCTTCTTCTTCTTCTTCTTTGAATTCTTCTTCTTCAAATTCTTCTTCGAATTCTTCTTCGAAAACTTATTTGAATTCTTCTTCGAATTCTTCTTCTTCGAATTCTTCTTCTTCTTCGAATTCTTCATCTTCTTCTTCGAATTCTTCTTTGAATTCTTCTTTTCTTCGAATTCTTCTTCTTCTTCGAATTCTTCTTTTTTGAATTCTTCTTCGAATTCTTCTTCTTCTTCGAATTCTTCTCCGAATTCCTCTTCTTCTTCTTCGAATTCTTCTTCTTATTTTTCGAATTCTTCTTCTTCGAATTCTTCTTCTTCTTCGAATTCTTCTTCATCTTCTTCTTCTTCGAACTCTTCTTCTTCTTCTTCTTCGAATTCTTCTTCGAATTCTTCTTCTTCGAATTTTTCTTCTTCGATTTCTTCTTTGAATTCTTCTTCTTCGAATGCTTCTTCTTCTTCTTCTTCGAATTCTTCTTCAAATTCTTCTTCTTCGAATTCTTATGATCTTCTTCTACTTCGAATTCTTCTTCTTCTTCTTATCGAATTCTTATGATCTTCTTCTTCTTCGAATTCTTCTTCTTCTTCTTCTTCTTCTTCTTCTTCTTCGAATTCTTCTTCTTCTTCGAATTCTCCTTCTTCGAATTCTTCTTCTTCTTCGAATTCTTCTTCTTTGAATGCTTCTTTGAATTCGTCTTCTTCGAATTCTTCTTCTTCTTCCTCGAATATTTCTTCTTCAAATTCTTCTTCTTCGAATTCTTTTTCTTCTTCTTCTTCGAATTTTTCTTCTTCTTCGAATTCTTCTTCTTCTTCTTCTTCTTCTTCGAATTCTTCTTCGAATACTTATTCGAATTCATCTTCGAATTCTTCTTCTTCGAATTCGTCTTTGAATTCTTCTTTGAATTCTTCTTCGAATTCTTCTTCGAATACTTCTTCGAATTCTTCTTCGAATACTTATTCGAATTCATCTTCGAATTCTTCTTCTTCGAATTCGTCTTTGAATTCTTCTTTGAATTCTTCGAATAGTTCTTCGAATTCTTCTTCGAATACTTCTTCTTCGAATTCTTCTTCTTCGAATTCTTCTTCTTCTAATTTTTCTTCTTCTTCTTCGAATTCCTCTTCTTCTTCTTCTTCTTCTTCTTCGAATTCTTCTTCTTCTTCGAATTCTTCTTCTTCTTTGAATTCTTCTTCGAATTCTTCTTTGAATTCTTCGAGTTATTCTTCTCCGAATTCTTCTTCTTCTTCGAATTCTTCTTTGAATTCTTCTTCTTCGAATGCTGCTTCTTCTATTTCTTATCGAATTCTTATGATCTTCTTCTTCTTCGAATTCTTCTTCTTCTTCTTCGAATTCTTATTCTTCTTCTTCTTCGAATTCTTCTTCTTCTTCTTAATTCTTATGATCTTCTTCTTCTTCGAATTCTTCTTCTTCTTCTTCTTCGAATTCTTATTCGAATTCTTCTTCGAATTCTTCGAATTCTTCTTCGAATACTTCGAATTCTTCTTCGAATACTTCTTCTTCTTCGAATTCTTCTTCTTCTTCTTCGAATTCTTCTTTGAATTCTTCTTTGAATTCTTCGAGTTATTCTTCTCCGAATTCTTCTTCTTCTTCGAATTTTTCTTCTTCAAATTCTTCTTCTTCGAATTCTTTTTCTTCTTCTTCTTCGAATTTTTCTTCTTCTTCTTCTTCGAATTCTTCTTCTTCTTCTTCTTCTTCTTCTTCTTCGAATACTTAATCGAATTCATCTTCGAATTCTTCTTCTTCGAATTCGTCTTTGAATTCTTTATTGAATTCTTCTTCGAATAGTTCTTCGAATTCTTCTTCGAATACTTCTTCGAATTCTTCTTCTTCTTCGAATTCTTCTTCTAATTTTTCTTCTTCTTCTTCGAATTCCTCTTCTTTTTCGTCTTCTTCTTCTTCTTCTTCTTCTTCTTCGAATTCTTCTTCTTCTTCGAATTCTTCTTCGAATTCTTCTTTGAATTCTTCGAGTTATTCTTCTCCGAATTCTTCTTCTTCTTCGAATTCTTCTTCGAATTCTTCTTCTTCTTCGAATTTTTCTTCTTCGATTTCTTCTTTGAATTCTTCTTCTTCGAATGCTGCTTCTTCTTCTTCTTATCGAATTCTTATGATCTTCTTCTTCTTCGAATTCTTCTTCTTCTTCTTCTTCTTCTTCTTCAAATTCTTCTTCTTCGAATTCTTCTTCTTCTTCTTCTTCGAATTCTTCTTCTTCTTCTTATCTAATTCTTATGATCTTCTTCTTCTTCGAATTCTTCTTCTTCTTCTTCTTCGAATTCTTCTTCGAATTCTTATTCGAATTCTTCTTCGAATTCTTCTTTGAATTCTTCGAATTCTTCTTCGAATACTTCTTCTTCTTCGAATTCTTCTTCTTCTTCTTCTTCAACTTCTCCTTTTTCGAATTCTTCTTCTTCTTCGAATTCTTCATCTTCTTCGAATTTTTCTTCTTCGAATTCTTCTTCTTCTTCGAATTCTTCTTCGAATTCTTCTTCTTCTTCGAATTCTTCGAATTATTCTTCTTCGAATTCTTCTTTTTCAAATTCTTCTTCTTCGAATTCTTCTTCAAATTCTTCTTCTTCGAATTCTTCTTCTTCTTCTTCGAATTCTTCTTCTTCTTCTTCTTTGAATTCTTCTTCTTCAAATTCTTCTTCGAATTCTTCTTCGAAAACTTATTTGTATTCTTCTTCGAATTCTTCTTCTTCGAATTCTTCTCCTTCTTCTTCTTTGAATTCTTCTTCGAATTCTTCTTCAAATTCTTCTTCTTCGAATTCTTATTCTTCTTCTTCTTCGAATTCTTATTCTTCTTCTTATCCTTCTTATCTAATTCTTATGATCTTCTTCTTCTTCGAATTCTTCTTCTTCTTCTTCTTCTTCTTCTTCGAATTCTTCTTCGAATTCTTCTTCGAATTCTTCTTCTTCTTCGAATTCTTCGAATTATTCTTCTTCGAATTCTTCTTTTTCAAATTCTTCTTCTTCGAATTCTTCTTCAAATTCTTCTTCTTCGAATTCTTCTTCTTCTTCTTCGAATTCTTCTTCTTCAAATTCTTCTTCGAATTCTTCTTCGAAAACTTATTTGAATTCTTCTTCGAATTCTTCTTCTTCGAATTCTTCTTCTTCTTCTTCTTTGAATTCTTCTTCGAATACTTCTTCTTCGAATTCTTCTTCTTCGAATTCTTCTTCGAAATCTTCTTCTTCGAATTCTTCTTCTTCTTCGAATTCTTCTTCTTCTTATTATTATTATTCGAATTCTTCTTCTTCGAATTCTTCTTCTTCTTCGAATTCTTCTTCTTCTTCTTCTTCTTCGAATTCTTCTTTTTTGAATTCTTCTTCGAATTCTTCTTCTTCTTCGAATTCTTCTCCGAATTCCTCTTCTTCTTCTTCGAATTCTTCTTCTTATTTTTCGAATTCTTCTTCTTCGAATTCTTCTTCTTCTTCGAATTCTTCTTCATCTTCTTCTTCTTCGAACTCTTCTTCGAATTCTTCTTCTTCGAATTTTTCTTCTTCGATTTCTTCTTTGAATTCTTCTTCTTCGAATGCTTCTTCTTCTTCTTCTTCGAATTCTTCTTCAAATTCTTCTTCTTCGAATTCTTATGATCTTCTTCTACTTCGAATTCTTCTTCTTCTTCTTATCGAATTCTTATGATCTTCTTCTTCTTCGAATTCTTCTTCTTCTTCTTCTTCTTCGAATTCTTCTTCGAATTCTTCTTCTTCTTCGAATTCTCCTTCTTCGAATTCTTCTTCTTCTTCGAATTCTTCTTCTTTGAATGCTTCTTTGAATTCGTCTTCTTCGAATTCTTCTTCTTCTTCCTCGAATATTTCTTCTTCAAATTCTTCTTCTTCGAATTCTTTTTCTACTTCTTCTTCGAATTTTTCTTCTTCTTCTTCTTCGAATTCTTCTTCTTCTTCTTCTTCTTCTTCGAATTCTTCTTCGAATACTTATTCGAATTCATCTTCGAATTCTTCTTCTTCGAATTCGTCTTTGAATTCTTCTTTGAATTCTTCTTCGAATACTTCTTCGAATACTTCTTCGAATTCTTCTTCGAATACTTCTTCTTCGAATTCTTCTTCGAATACTTATTCGAATTCATCTTCGAATTCTTCTTCTTCGAATTCGTCTTTGAATTCTTCTTTGAATTCTTCGAATAGTTCTTCGAATTCTTCTTCGAATACTTCTTCTTCGAATTCTTCTTCTTCGAATTCTTCTTCTTCTAATTTTTCTTCTTCTTCTTCGAATTCCTCTTCTTCTTCTTCTTCTTCTTCTTCGAATTCTTCTTCTTCTTCGAATTCTTCTTCTTCTTTGAATTCTTCTTCGAATTCTTCTTTGAATTCTTCGAGTTATTCTTCTCCGAATTCTTCTTCTTCTTCGAATTCTTCTTTGAATTCTTCTTCTTCGAATGCTGCTTCTTCTATTTCTTATCGAATTCTTATGATCTTCTTCTTCTTCGAATTCTTCTTCTTCTTCTTCGAATTCTTCTTCAAATTCTTCTTCTTCGAATTCTTATTCTTCTTCTTCTTCGAATTCTTCTTCTTCTTCTTATCTAATTCTTACGATCTTCTTCTTCTTCGAATTCTTCTTCTTCTTCTTCTTCTTCTTCGAATTCTTATTCGAATTCTTCTTCGAATTCTTCGAATTCTTCTTCGAATACTTCGAATTCTTCTTCGAATACTTCTTCTTCTTCGAATTCTTCTTCTTCTTCTTCGAATTCTTCTTCGAATTCTTCTTTGAATTCTTCGAGTTATTCTTCTCCGAATTCTTCTTCTTCTTCGAATTTTTCTTCTTCAAATTCTTCTTCTTCGAATTCTTTTTCTTCTTCTTCTTCGAATTTTTCTTCTTCTTCTTCTTCGAATTCTTCTTCTTCTTCTTCTTCTTCTTCTTCTTCTTCTTCTTCTTCTTCTTCGAATACTTAATCGAATTCATCTTCGAATTCTTCTTCTTCGAATTCGTCTTTGAATTCTTTATTGAATTCTTCTTCGAATAGTTCTTCGAATTCTTCTTCGAATACTTCTTCGAATTCTTCTTCTTCTTCGAATTCTTCTTCTAATTTTTCTTCTTCTTCTTCGAATTCCTCTTCTTTTTCGTCTTCTTCTTCTTCTTCTTCTTCTTCTTCGAATTCTTCTTCTTCTTCGAATTCTTCTTCGAATTCTTCTTTGAATTCTTCGAGTTATTCTTCTCCGAATTCTTCTTCTTCTTCGAATTCTTCTTCGAATTCTTCTTCTTCTTCGAATTTTTCTTCTTCGATTTCTTCTTTGAATTCTTCTTCTTCGAATGCTGCTTCTTCTTCTTCTTATCGAATTCTTATGATCTTCTTCTTCTTCGAATTCTTCTTCTTCTTCTTCTTCTTCTTCTTCAAATTCTTCTTCTTCGAATTCTTCTTCTTCTTCTTCTTCGAATTCTTCTTCTTCTTCTTATCTAATTCTTATGATCTTCTTCTTCTTCGAATTCTTCTTCTTCTTCTTCTTCGAATTCTTCTTCGAATTCTTCTTCGAATTCTTCTTCGAATTCTTCTTTGAATTCTTCGAATTCTTCTTCGAATACTTCTTCTTCTTCGAATTCTTCTTCTTCTTCTTCTTCAACTTCTCCTTTTTCGAATTCTTCTTCTTCTTCGAATTCTTCATCTTCTTCGAATTTTTCTTCTTCGAATTCTTCTTCTTCTTCGAATTCTTCTTCTTCTTCTTCGAATTCTTCTTCTTCTTCTTCTTTGAATTCTTCTTCTTCAAATTCTTCTTCGAATTCTTCTTCGAAAACTTATTTGTATTCTTCTTCGAATTCTTCTTCTTCGAATTCTTCTTCTTCTTCTTCTTTGAATTCTTCTTCGAATTCTTCTTCAAATTCTTCTTCTTCGAATTCTTATTCTTCTTCTTCTTCGAATTCTTCTTCTTCTTCTTATCCTTCTTATCTAATTCTTATGATCTTCTTCTTCTTCGAATTCTTCTTCTTCTTCTTCGAATTCTTCTTCGAATTCTTCTTCGAATTCTTCTTCGAATTCTTCTTCTTCTTCGAATTCTTCGAATTATTCTTCTTCGAATTCTTCTTTTTCAAATTCTTCTTCTTCGAATTCTTCTTCAAATTCTTCTTCTTCGAATTCTTCTTCTTCTTCTTCGAATTCTTCTTCTTCTTCTTCTTTGAATTCTTCTTCTTCAAATTCTTCTTCGAATTCTTCTTCGAAAACTTATTTGAATTCTTCTTCGAATTCTTCTTCTTCGAATTCTTCTTCTTCTTCTTCTTCGAATTCTTCTTCGAATTCTTCTTCTTCTTCGAATTCTTCGAATTATTCTTCTTCGAATTCTTCTTTTTCAAATTCTTCTTCTTCGAATTCTTCTTCAAATTCTTCTTCTTCGAATTCTTTTTTTCTTCTTCTTCGAATTCTTCTTCTTCTTCTTCTTTGAATTCTTCTTCTTCAAATTCTTCTTCGAATTCTTCTTCGAAAACTTATTTGAATTCTTCTTCGAATTCTTCTTCTTCGAATTCTTCTTCTTCTTCGAATTCTTCTTCGAATTTTTCTTCTTCTTCGAATTCTTCTTCTTCTTCTTCTTCTTCTTCTTCTTCGAATTTTTCTTCTTCTTCTTCTTCTTCTTCTTCTTCTTCTTCTTCGAATTCTTCGAATTCTTCTTCGAATTCTTCTTCGAATTCTTCTTTGAATTCTTCGAGTTATTCTTCTCCGAATTCTTCTTCTTCTTCGAATTCTTCTTCTTCGAATTTTTCTTCTTCGATTTCTACTTTGAATTCTTCTTCTTCGAATGCTTCTTCTTCTTCTTCTTCGAATTCTTCTTCTTCTTCTTCGAATTCTTCTTCAAATTCTTCTTCTTCGACTTCTTATGATCTTCTAATTCTTCGAATTCTTCTTTTTCTTCTTATCGAATTCTTATGATCTTCTTCTTCTTCGAATTCTTCTTCTTCTTCGAATTCTTCTTCGAATTCTTCTTCGAATTCTTATTCGAGTTCTTATTCGAATTCTTCTTCGAATTCTTCTTTGAATTATTCTTCGAATTCTCCTTCTTCAAATTCTTCTTCTTCGAATTCTTCTTCTTCGAATTCTTCTTCTTCGAATTCTTCTTCTTCTTAGAATTCTTCTTCGAATCCTTCTTCTTTTTCGAATTCTTCTTCTTCGAATTCTTCTTCTTCTTCGAATTCTTCTTCGAATTCTTCTTCTTCTTCGAATTCTTCTTCGAATTATTCTTCTTCGAATTCTTCTTCTTCAAATTCTTCTTCTTCGAATTTTTCATCTTCAAATTCTTCTTCTTCGAATTCTTCATCTTCTTCTTCGAATTCTTCTTCGAAATCTTCTTCTTCTTCGAATTCTTCTTCTTCTTCGAATTCTTCTTTTTTGAATTCTTCTTCGAATTCTTCTTCTTCTTCGAATTCTTCTCCGAATTCTTCTTCTTCTTCGAATTCTTCTTCTTCTTTTTCGAATTCTTCTTCTTCGAATTCTTCTTCTTCTTCGAATTCTTCTTCGAATTCTTTTTCTTCTTCGAATTCTTCTTCTTCTTCGAATTCTTCTTCGAATTCTTTTTCTTCTTCGAATTCTTCTTCGAATTTTTCTTCTTCGATTTCTTCTTTGAATTCTTCTTCTTCGAATGCTTCTTCTTCTTCTTCTTCTTCTTCGAATTCTTCTTCTTCTTCTTCGAATTCTTCTTCAAATTCTTCTTCTTCGAATTCTTATGATCTTCTTCTTCTTCGAATTCTTCTTCTTCTTCTTATCGAATTCTTATGATCTTCTTCTTCTTCGAATTCTTCTTCTTCTTCTTGTTCTTCGAATTCTTCTTCGAATTCTTCTTCTTCTTCGAATTCTCCTTCTTCCAATTCTTCTTCTTCTTCGAATTCTTCTTCTTTGAATGCTTCTTTGAATTCGTCTTCTTCGAATTCTTCTTCTTCTTCCTCGAATATTTCTTCTTCAAATTCTTCTTCTTCGAATTCTTTTTCTTCTTCTTCTTCGAATTTTTCTTCTTCTTCTTCTTCTTCGAATTCTTCTTCGAATACTTATTCGAATTCATCTTCGAATTCTTCTTCTTCGAATTCGTCTTTGAATTCTTCTTTGAATTCTTCTTCGAATACTTCTTCGAATTCTTCTTCGAATACTTCTTCTTCGAATTCTTCTTCGAATACTTATTCGAATTCATCTTCGAATTCTTCTTCTTCGAATTCGTCTTTGAATTCTTCTTTGAATTCTTCTTCGAATAGTTCTTCGAATTCTTCTTCGAATACTTCTTCGAATTCTTCTTCTTCTTCGAATTCTTCTTCTTCTAATTTTTCTTCTTCTTCTTCGAATTCCTCTTCTTCTTCTTCTTCTTCTTCTTCGAATTCTTCTTCTTCTTCGAATTCTTCTTCTTCTTTGAATTCTTCTTCGAATTCTTCTTTGAATTCTTCGAGTTATTCTTCTCCGAATTCTTCTTCTTCTTCGAATCCTTCTTCTAATTCTTCTTCTTCTTCGAATTTTTCTTCTTCGATTTCTTCTTTGAATTCTTCTTCTTCGAATGCTGCTTCTTCTTCTTCTTCGAATTCTTATGATCTTCTTCTTCGAATTCTTCTTCTTAGAATTCTTCTTCGAATCCTTCTTCTTTTTCGAATTCTTCTTCTTCGAATTCTTCTTCTTCTTCGAATTCTTCTTCGAATTCTTCTTCTTCTTCGAATTCTTCTTCGAATTCTTCTTCTTCGAATTCTTCGAATTATTCTTCTTCGAATTCTTCTTTTTCAAATTCTTCTTCTTCGAATTCTTCTTCAAATTCTTCTTCTTCGAATTCTTCTTCTTCTTCGAATTCTTCTTCTTCTTCTTCTTTGAATTCTTCTTCTTCAAATTCTTCTTCGAATTCTTCTTCGAAAACTTATTTGAATTCTTCTTCGAATTCTTCTTCTTCGAATTCTTCTTCTTCTTCGAATTCTTCTTCTTCGAATTTTTCTTCTTCTTCTTCGAATTCTTCTTCGAATTCTTCTTTGAATTCTTCGAGTTATTCTTCTCCGAATTCTTATTCTTCTTCGAATTCTTCTTCTTCGAATTTTTCTTCTTCGATTTCTACTTTGAATTCTTCTTCTTCGAATGCTTCTTCTTCTTCTTCTTCGAATTCTTCTTCTTCTTCTTCGAATTCTTCTTCAAATTCTTCTTCTTCGACTTCTTATGATCTTCTAATTCTTCGAATTCTTCTTTTTCTTCTTATCGAATTCTTATGATCTTCTTCTTCTTCGAATTCTTCTTCTTAGAATTCTTCTTCGAATCCTTCTTCTTTGTCGAATTCTTCTTCTTCGAATTCTTCTTCTTCTTCGAATTCTTCTTCGAATACTTCTTCTTCGAATTCTTCTTCGAATTATTCTTCTTCGAATTCTTCTTCGAATTCTTCTTCTTCTTCGAATTCTTCGAATTATTCTTCTTCGAATTCTTCTTTTTCAAATTCTTCTTCTTCGAATTCTTCTTCAAATTCTTCTTCTTCGAATTCTTCTTCTTCTTCGAATTCTTCTTCTTCTTCTTCTTTGAATTCTTCTTCTTCAAATTCTTCTTCGAATTCTTCTTCGAAAACTTATTTGAATTCTTCTTCGAATTCTTCTTCTTCGAATTCTTCTTCTTCTTCGAATTCTTCTTCTTCGAATTTTTCTTCTTCTTCTTCTTCTTCTTCTTCTTCTTCTTCGAATTCTTCTTCTTCGAATTCTTCTTCGAATTCTTCTTCGAATTCTTCTTTGAATTCTTCGAGTTATTCTTCTCCGAATTCTTATTCTTCTTCGAATTCTTCTTCTTCGAATTTTTCTTCTTCGATTTCTACTTTGAATTCTTCTTCTTCGAATGCTTCTTCTTCTTCTTCTTCGAATTCTTCTTCTTCTTCTTCGAATTCTTCTTCAAATTCTTCTTCTTCGACTTCTTATGATCTTCTAATTCTTCGAATTCTTCTTTTTCTTCTTATCGAATTCTTATGGTCTTCTTCTTCTTCGAATTCTTCTTCTTCTTCTTCTTCGAATTCTTCTTCGAATTCTTATTCGAGTTCTTATTCGAATTCTTCTTCGAATTCTTCTTTGAATTATTCTTGGAATTCTTCTTCGAATACTTCTTCTTCGAATTCTCCTTCTTCAAATTCTTCTTCTTCTTCGAATTCTTCTTCTTCGAATTCTTCTTCTTCTTAGAATTCTTCTTCGAATCCTTCTTCTTTTTCGAATTCTTCTTCTTCGAATTCTTCTTCTTCTTCGAATTCTTCTTCTTCTTCGAATTCTTCTTCGAATTCTTCTTCTTCGAATTCTTCTTCTTCAAATTCTTCTTCTTCGAATTCTTCTTCTTTTTCTTCTTCGAATTCTTCTTCGAATACTTATTCGAATTCTTCTTCGAATTCTTCTTCGAATTCTTCTTTGAATTCTTCTTTGAATTCTTCTTCGACTACTCCTTCTTCGAATTCTTCTTCTTCTTCGAATTCTCCTTCTTCGAATTCTTCTTCTTCTTCGAATTCTTCATCTTCTTCTTCGAATTCTTCTTCGAAATCTTCTTCTTCTTCGAATTCTTCTTCTTCTTCGAATTCTTCTTTTTTGAATTCTTCTTCGAATTCTTCTTCTTCTTCGAATTCTTCTCCGAATTCTTCTTCTTCTTCGAATTCTTCTTCTTATTTTTCGAATTCTTCTTCTTCGAATTCTTCTTCTTCTTCGAATTCTTCTTCATCTTCTTCTTCTTCGAACTCTTTTTCTTCTTCTTCTTCGAATTCTTCTTCGAATTCTTTTTCTTCTTCGAATTCTTCTTCTTCGAATTTTTCTTCTTCGATTTCTTCTTTGAATTCTTCTTCGAATGCTTCTTCTTCTTCTTCTTCTTCTTCTTCTTCGAATTCTTCTTCTTCTTCTTCGAATTCTTCTTCAAATTCTTCTTCTTCGAATTCTTATGATCTTCTTCTTCTTCGAATTCTTCTTCTTCTTCTTATCGAATTCTTATGATCTTCTTCTTCTTCGAATTCTTCTTCTTCTTCTTGTTCTTCGAATTCTTCTTCGAATTCTTCTTCTTCTTCGAATTCTTCTTCTTCTTCTTCGAATTCTTCTTCAAATTCTTCTTCTTCGAATTCTTTTTCTTCTTCTTCTTCGAATTTTTCTTCTTCTTCTTCTTCGAATTCTTCTTCTTCTTCTTCTTCTTCTGCTTCTCCTTCTTCTTCGAATTCTTCTTCGAATACTTCTTCGAATTCATCTTCGAATTCTTCTTCTTCGAATTCGTCTTTGAATTCTTCTTTGAATTCTTCTTCGAATAGTTCTTCGAATTCATCTTCGAATACTTCTTCTTCGAATTCTTCTTCTTCTTCGAATTCTTCTTCTTCTAATTTTTCTTCTTCTTCTTCGAATTCCTCTTCTTCTTCTTCTTCTTCTTCTTCGAATTCTTCTTCTTCTTCGAATTCTTCTTCTTCTTTGAATTGTTCTTCGAATTCTTCTTTGAATTCTTCGAGTTATTCTTCTCCGAATTCTTCTTCTTCTTCGAATCCTTCTTCTAATTCTTCTTCTTCTTCGAATTTTTCTTCTTCGATTTCTTCTTTGAATTCTTCTTCTTCGAATGCTCCTTCTTCTTCTTCTTATCGAATTCTTATGATCTTCTTCTTCTTCGAATTCTTCTTCTTCTTCTTCGAATTCTTCTTCTTCTTCGAATTCTTCTTCGAATCCTTCTTCTTTTTCGAATTCTTCTTCTTCGAATTCTTCTTCTTCTTCGAATTCTTCTTCGAATTCTTCTTCTTCTTCGAATTCTTCTTCGAATTATTCTTCTTCGAATTCTTCTTCTTCGAATTTTTCGTCTTCAAATTCTTCTTCGAATTCTTCTTCTTTTTCTTCTTCGAATTCTTCTTCGAATACTTATTCGAATTCTTCTTCGAATTCTTCTTCGAATTCTTCTTTGAATTCTTCTTTGAATTCTTCTTCGACTACTCCTTCTTCGAATTCTTCTTCTTCTTCGAATTCTCCTTCTTCGAATTCTTCTTCTTCTTCGAATTCTTCATCTTCTTCTTCGAATTCTTCTTCGAAATCTTCTTCTTCTTCGAATTCTTCTTCTTCTTCGAATTCTTCTTCAAATTCTTCTTCTTCGAATTCTTCTTCTTCTTCTTCGAATTCTTTTTCTTCTTCTTCTTCGAATTCTTCTTCTTCAAATTCTTCGAATTCTTCTTCTTCATCTTCTTCGAATTCTTCTTCGAATACTTATTCGAATTCATCTTCGAATTCTTCTTCTTCGAATTCGTCTTTGAATTCTTCTTTGAATTCTTCTTCGAATACTTCTTCGGATTCTTCTTCGAATACTTCTTCTTCGAATTCTTCTTCGAATACTTATTCGAATTCATCTTCGAATTCTTCTTCTTCGAATTCGTCTTTGAATTCTTCTTTGAATTCTTCTTCGAATAGTTCTTCGAATTCTTCTTCGAATACTTCTTCTTCGAATTCTTCTTCTTCTTCGAATTCTTCTTCTTCTAATTTTTCTTCTTCTTCTTCGAATTCCTCTTCTTCTTCTTCTTCTTCTTCATCGAATTCTTCTTCTTCTTCGAATTCTTCTTCTTCTTTGAATTCTTCTTCGAATTCTTCTTTGAATTCTTCGAGTTATTCTTCTCCGAATTCTTCTTCTTCTTCGAATCCTTCTTCTAATTCTTCTTCTTCTTCGAATTTTTCTTCTTCGATTTCTTCTTTGAATTCTTCTTCTCGAATGCTGCTTCTTCTTCTTCTTATCGAATTCTTATGATCTTCTTCTTCTTCGAATTCTTCTTCTTCTTAGAATTCTTCTTCGAATCCTTCTTCTTTTTCGAATTCTTCTTCTTCGAATTCTTCTTCTTCTTCGAATTCTTCTTCGAATTCTTCTTCTTCTTCGAATTCTTCTTCGAATTATTCTTCTTCGAATTCTTCTTCTTCAAATTCTTCTTCTTCGAATTTTTCGTCTTCAAATTCTTCTTCGAATTCTTCTTCTTTTTCTTCTTCGAATTCTTCTTCGAATAATTATTCGAATTCTTCTTCGAATTCTTCTTCGAATTCTTCTTTGAATTCTTCTTTGAATTCTTCTTCGACTACTCCTTCTTCGAATTCTTCTTCTTCTTCGAATTCTCCTTCTTCGAATTCTTCTTCTTCTTCGAATTCTTCATCTTCTTCTTCGAATTCTTCTTCGAAATCTTCTTCTTCTTCGAATTCTTCTTCTTCTTCGAATTCTTCTTCAAATTCTTCTTCTTCGAATTCTTCTTCTTCTTCTTCGAATTCTTTTTCTTCTTCTTCTTCGAATTTTTCTTCTTCTTCTTCTTCGAATTCTTCTTCTTCTTCTTCTTCGAATTCTTCTTCGAATACTTATTCGAATTCATCTTCGAATTCTTCTTCTTCGAATTCGTCTTTGAATTCTTCTTTGAATTCTTCTTCGAATACTTCTTCGAATTCTTCTTCGAATACTTCTTCTTCGAATTCTTCTTCGAATACTTATTCGAATTCATCTTCGAATTCTTCTTCTTCGAATTCGTCTTTGAATTCTTTTTCTTCTTCGAATTCTTCTTCGAATTTTTCTTCTTCGATTTCTTTTTGAATTCTTCTTCTTCGAATGCTTCTTCTTCTTCTTCGAATTCTTCTTCTTCTTCGAATTCTTCTTCAAATTCTTCTTCTTCGAATTCTTATGATCTTCTTCTTCTTCGAATTCTTCTTCTTCTTCTTATCGAATTCTTATGATCTTCTTCTTCTTCTTCGAATTCTCCTTCTTCGAATTCTTCTTCTTCTTCGAATTCTTCTTCTTTGAATGCTTCTTTGAATTCGTCTTCTTCGAATTCTTCTTCTTCTTCCTCGAATATTTCTTCTTCAAATTCTTCTTCTTCGAATTCTTTTTCTTCTTCTTCTTCGAATTTTTCTTCTTCTTCTTCTTCGAATTCTTCTTCTTCTTCTTCTTCTTCTTCGAATTCTTCTTCGAATACTTATTCGAATTCATCTTCGAATTCTTCTTCTTCGAATTCTTCTTCTTCTTCGAATTCTTCTTCTTCTAATTTTTCTTCTTCTTCTTCGAATTCCTCTTCTTCTTCTTCTTCTTCTTCTTCTTCTTCGAATTCCTCTTCGAATTCTTCTTCTTCTTTGAATTCTTCTTCGAATACTTCTTCTTCGAATTCTTCTTCTTCTTCGAATTCTTCTTCGAATTCTTCTTTATCGAATTCTTCTTCTTCTTCTTCGAATTCTTCTTCGAAATCTTCTTCTTCGAATTCTTCTTCTTCTTCGAATTCTTCTTCTTCTTATTATTATTATTCGAATACTTCTTCTTCTTCGAATTCTTCTTCTTCTTCGAATTCTTCTTCTTCGAATTTTTCTTCTTCTTCTTCGAATTCGTCTTCTTTTTCGTCTTCTTCTTCTTCGAATTCTTTATCTTATTATTATTCGAATTCTTCTTCTTCTTCTTCGAATTCTTCTTCTTCGAATTCCTCTTCGAATTCTTCTTCTTCTTTGAATTCTTCTTCGAATACTTCTTCTTCGAATTCTTCTTCTTCTTCGAATTCTTCTTCGAATTCTTCTTTATCGAATTCTTCTTCTTCTTCTTCGAATTCTTCTTCGAAATCTTCTTCTTCGAATTCTTCTTCTTCTTCGAATTCTTCTTCTTATTATTATTATTATTCGAATACTTCTTCTTCTTCGAATTCTTCTTCTTCTTCGAATTCTTCTTCTTCGAATTTTTCTTCTTCTTCTTCGAATTCGTCTTCTTTTTCGTCTTCTTCTTCTTCGAATTCTTTATCTTATTATTATTCGAATTCTTCTTCTTCTTCTTCGAATTCTTCTTCTTCTTCTTCTTCTTCGAATTCTTCTTCGAATACTTATTCGAATTCATCTTCGAATTCTTCTTCTTCGAATTCGTCTTTGAATTCTTTATTGAATTCTTCTTCGAATAGTTCTTCGAATTCTTCTTCGAATACTTCTTCGAATTCTCCTTCTTCTTCGAATTCTTCTTCTTCTAATTTTTCTTCTTCTTCTTCGAATTCCTCTTCTTTTTCGTCTTCTTCTTCTTCTTCTTCTTCTTCTTCTTCTTCTTCTTCTTCTTCTTCTTCTTCTTCGAATTCTTCTTCGAATTCTTCTTTGAATTCTTCGAGTTATTCTTCTCCGAATTCTTCTTCTACTTCGAATTCTTCTTCGAATTCTTCTTCTTCTTCGAATTTTTCTTCTTCGATTTCTTCTTTGAATTCTTCTTCTTCGAATGCTGCTTCTTCCTCTTCTTATCGAATTCTTATGATCTTCTTCTTCTTCGAATACTTCTTCTTCTTCGAATTCTTCTTCAAATTCTTCTTCTTCGAATTCTTCTTCTTCTTCTTCTTCGAATTCTTCTTCTTCTTCTTATCTAATTCTTATGATCTTCTTCTTCTTCGAATTCTTCTTCTTCGAATTCTTCTTCGAATTCTTATTCGAATTCTTCTTCGAATTCTTCTTCGAATTCTTCTTTGAATTCATCGAATTCTTCTTCGAATTCATCGAATTCTTCTTCGAATTCTTCGAATTCTTCTTCTTCTTCTTCTTCAACTTCTCCTTTTTCGAATTCTTCTTCTTCTTCGAATTCTTCATCTTCTTCGAATTTTTCTTCTTCTTCGAATTCTTCTTCTTCTTCGAATTCTTCTTCGAATTCTTCTTCGAATTCTTCTTCTTCTTCGAATTCTTCGAATTATTCTTCTTCGAATTCTTCTTTTTCAAATTCTTCTTCTTCGAATTCTTCTTCAAATTCTTCTTCTTCGAATTCTTCTTCTTCTTCTTCTTTGAATTCTTCTTCTTCAAATTCTTCTTCGAATTCTTCTTCGAAAACTTATTTGAATTCTTCTTCGAATTCTTCTTCTTCGTCTTCTTCTTCTTCTTCGAATTCTTTATCTTATTATTATTCGAATTCTTCTTCTTCTTCTTCGAATTCTTCTTCTTCTTCGAATTCTTCTTCGAATTCTTCTTCTTCTTCGAATTCTTCTTCTTCGAATTCTTCTTCTTCAAATTCTTCTTCTTCGAATTTTTCATCTTCAAATTCTTCTTCTTCGAATTCTTCTTCTTTTTCTTCTTCGAATTCTTCTTCGAATACTTATTCGAATTCTTCTTCGAATTCTTCTTCGAATTCTTCTTTGAATTCTTCTTTGAATTCTTCTTCGACTACTCCTTCTTCGAATTCTTCTTCTTCTTCGAATTCTCCTTCTTCGAATTCTTCTTCTTCTTCGAATTCTTCATCTTCTTCTTCGAATTCTTCTTCGAAATCTTCTTCTTCTTCGAATTCTTCTTCTTCTTCGAATTCTTCTTTTTTGAATTCTTCTTCGAATTCTTCTTCTTCTTCGAATTCTTCTCCGAATTCTTCTTCTTCTTCGAATTCTTCTTCTTCTTTTTCGAATTCTTCTTCTTCGAATTCTTCTTCTTCTTCGAATTCTTCTTCATCTTCTTCTTCTTCGAACTCTTTTTCTTCTTCTTCTTCGAATTCTTCTTTTTTGAATTCTTCTTCGAATTCTTCTTCTTCTTCGAATTCTTCTCCGAATTCTTCTTCTTCTTCGAATTCTTCTTCTTCTTTTTCGAATTCCTCTTCTTCTTCTTCTTCTTCTTCTTCGAATTCTTCGTCTTCTTCGAATTCTCCTTCTTCGAATTATTCTTTATCGAATTCTTCTTCTTCTTCTTCGAATTCTTCTTCGAAATCTTCTTCTTCTTCGAATTCTTCTTCTTCTTCGAATTCTTCTTCTTCTTCGAATTCTTCTTTTTTGAATTCTTCTCCGAATTCTTCTTCTTCTTCGAATTCTTCTGCGAATTCTCCTTCTTCTTCGAATTTTTCTTCTTCGATGTCTTCTTTGAATTCTTCTTCTTCGAATGCTGCTTCTTCTTCTTCTTCTTCGAATTCTTCTTCTTCTTCTTCGAATTCTTCTTCAAATTCTTCTTCTTCGAATTCTTCTTCTTCTTCTTCTTCGAATTCTTCTTCTTCTTCTTCTTCGAATTCTTCTTCTTCTTCGAATTCTTCTTCGAATTCTTCTTCTTCTTCGAATTCTTCTTCTTCGAATTCTTCTTCTTCAAATTCTTCTTCTTCGAATTTTTCATCTTCAAATTCTTCTTCTTCGAATTCTTCTTCTTTTTCTTCTTCGAATTCTTCTTCGAATACTTATTCGAATTCTTCTTCGAATTCTTCTTCGAATTCTTCTTTGAATTCTTCTTTGAATTCTTCTTCGACTACTCCTTCTTCGAATTCTTCTTCTTCTTCGAATTCTCCTTCTTCGAATTCTTCTTCTTCTTCGAATTCTTCATCTTCTTCTTCGAATTCTTCTTCGAAATCTTCTTCTTCTTCGAATTCTTCTTCTTCTTCGAATTCTTCTTTTTTGAATTCTTCTTCGAATTCTTCTTCTTCTTCGAATTCTTCTCCGAATTCTTCTTCTTCTTCGAATTCTTCTTCTTCTTTTTCGAATTCTTCTTCTTCGAATTCTTCTTCTTCTTCGAATTCTTCTTCATCTTCTTCTTCTTCGAACTCTTTTTCTTCTTCTTCTTCGAATTCTTCTTTTTTGAATTCTTCTTCGAATTCTTCTTCTTCTTCGAATTCTTCTCCGAATTCTTCTTCTTCTTCGAATTCTTCTTCTTCTTTTTCGAATTCCTCTTCTTCTTCTTCTTCTTCTTCTTCGAATTCTTCTTCTTCTTCGAATTCTTCTTCTTCGAATTCTTCTTCGAATTCTTCTTCGAATTATTCTTCTTCGAATTCTTCTTCTTCAAATTCTTGTTCTTCGAATTTTTCTTCTTCAAATTCTTCTTCTTCGAATTCTTATTCTTCTTCGAATTCTTCTTCTTCTTCGAATTCTTCTTCGAATTCTTCTTCTTCGAATTCTTCTTCGAATACTTATTCGAATTCTTCTTCGAATTCTTCTTCTTCGAATTCTTCTTTGAATTCTTCTTCAAATTCTTCTTCGAATACTTCTTCGAATTCTTCGTCTTCTTCGAATTCTCCTTCTTCGAATTATTCTTTATCGAATTCTTCTTCTTCTTCTTCGAATTCTTCTTCGAAATCTTCTTCTTCTTCGAATTCTTCTTCTTCTTCGAATTCTTCTTTTTTGAATTCTTCTCCGAATTCTTCTTCTTCTTCGAATTCTTCTGCGAATTCTCCTTCTTCTTCGAATTTTTCTTCTTCGATGTCTTCTTTGAATTCTTCTTCTTCGAATGCTGCTTCTTCTTCTTCTTCTTCGAATTCTTCTTCTTCTTCTTCGAATTCTTCTTCAAATTCTTCTTCGAATTCTTCTTCTTCTTCGAATTCTTCTTCTTCTTCTTCTTCGAATTCTTCTTCTTCTTCTTATCGAATTCTTCTTCGAATTCTTATTCGAGTTCTTATTCGAATTCTTCTTCGAATTCTTCTTTGAATTATTCTTCGAATTCTTCTTCGAATACTTCTTCTTCTTCGAATTCTTCTTCTTCTTCTTCTTCGAATTCTCCTTCTTCGATTTCTTCTTCTTCTTCGAATTCTTCTTCTTCTTCGACTTCTCCTTCTTCGAATTATTCTTTATCGAATTCTTCTTCTTCTTCTTCGAATTCTTCTTCTTTGAATGCTTCTTTGAATTCGTCTTCTTCGAATTCTTCTTCTTCTTCCTCGAATTTTTCTTCTTCAAATTCTCCTTCTTCGAATTCTTTTTCTTCTTCTTCGAATTTTTCTTCTTCTTCTTCTTCGAATTCTTCTTCTTCTTCTTCGAATTCTTCTTCGAATACTTATTCGAATTCATCTTCGAATTCTTCTTCTTCGAATTCGTCTTTGAATTCTTCTTTGTATTCTTCTTCGAATTCTTCTTCGAATACTTCTTCGAATTCTTCTTCGAATACTTCTTCGAATTCTTCTTCGAATACTTATTCGAATTCATCTTCGAATTCTTCTTCTTCGAATTCGTCTTTGAATTCCTCTTTGAATTCTTCGAATAGTTCTTCGAATTCTTCTTCGAATACTTCTTCTTCGAATTCTTCTTCTTCTTCGAATTCTTCTTCTTCTAATTTTTCTTCTTCTTCTTCGAATTCCTCTTCTTCTTCTTCTTCTTCTTCTTCGAATTCTTCTTCTTCTTCGAATTCTTCTTCTTCTTCGAATTCTTCTTCGAATTCTTCTTTGAATTCTTCGAGTTATTCTTCTCCGAATTCTTCTTCTTCTTCGAATTCTTCTGTGAATTCTGCTTCTTCGAATGCTGCTTCTTTTTCTTCTTATCGAATTCTTATGATCTTCTTCTTCTTCGAATTCTTCTTCTTCTTCTTCTTCTTCGAATTGTTCTTCGAATTCTTATTCGAGTTCTTATTCGAATTATTCTTCGAATTCTTCTTTGAATTATTCTTCGAATTCTTCTTCGAATACTTCTTCTTCGAATTCTCTTTCTTCAAATTCTTCTTCTTCTTCGAATTCTTCTTCTTCGAATTCTTCTTCTTCTTAGAATTCTTCTTCGAATCCTTCTTCTTTTTCGAATTCTTCTTCTTCGAATTCTTCTTCTCCTTCGAATTCTTCTTCGAATTCTTCTTCTTCTTCGAATTCTTCTTCGAATTATTTTTCTTCGAATTCTTCTTCTTCAAATTCTTCTTCTTCGAATTTTTCTTCTTCAAATTCTTCTTCTTCGAATTCTTCTTCTTTTTCTTCTTCGAATTCTTCTTCGAATACTTATGCGAATTCTTCTTCGAATTCTTCTTCGAATTCTTCTTTGAATTCTTCTTTGAATTCTTCTTCGACTACTCCTTCTTCGAATTCTTCTTCTTTTTCGAATTCTCCTTCTTCGAATTCTTCTTCTTCTTCGAATTCTTCATCTTCTTCTTCGAATTCTTCTTCGAAATCTTCTTCGAATTCTTCTTCTTCTTCGAATTCTTCTTTTTTGAATTCTTCTTCGAATTCTTCTTCTTCTTCGAATTCTTCTCCGAATTCTTCTTCTTCTTCTTCGAATTCTTCTTCTTCTTTTTCGAATTCTTCTTCTTCGAATTCTTCTTCTTCTTCGAATTCTTCTTCATCTTCTTCTTCTTCGAACTCTTCTTCTTCTTCTTCTTCGAATTCTTCTTTGAATTCTTTTTCTTCTTCGAATTCTTCTTCTTCGAATTCTTCTTCTTCGAATTCTTCGAATTCTTATTCGAGTTCTTATTCGAATTCTTCTTCGAATTCTTCTTTGAATTATTCATCGAATTCTTCTTCGAATACTTCTTCTTCTTCGAATTCTTCTTCTTCTTCTTCTTCGAATTCTCCTTCTTCGATTTCTTCTTCTTCTTCGAATTCTTCTTCTTCTTCGAATTCTTCTTCGAATCCTTCTTCTTTTTCGAATTCTTCTTCTTCGAATTCTTCTTCTTCTTCTTCGAATTCTTCTTCAAATTCTTCTTCTTCGACTTCTTATGATCTTCTAATTCTTCGAATTCTTCTTTTTCTTCTTATCGAATTCTTATGATCTTCTTCTTCGAATTCTTCTTCTTCTTCTTCTTCTTCGAATTCTTCTTCTTCTTCTTCGAATTGTTCTTCGAATTCTTATTCGAGTTCTTATTCGAATTATTCTTCGAATTCTTCTTTGAATTATTCTTCGAATTCTTCTTCGAATACTTCTTCTTCGAATTCTCCTTCTTCAAATTCTTCTTCTTCGAATTCTTCTTCTTCGAATTCTTCTTCTTCTTAGATTTCTTCTTCGAATCCTTCTTCTTTTTCGAATTCTTCTTCTTCGAATTCTTCTTCTTCTTCGAATTCTTCTTCGAATTCTTCTTCTTCTTCGAATTCTTCTTCGAATTATTCTTCTTCGAATTCTTCTTCAAATTCTTCTTCTTCGAATTTTTCTTCTTCAAATTCTTCTTCTTCGAATTCTTCTTCTTTTTCTTCTTCGAATTCTTCTTCTTCTTCTTCTACGAATTCTTCTTCGAATACTTCTTCGAATTCTTCTTCGAATTCTTCTTCGAATTCTTCTTTGAATTCTTCTTTGAATTCTTCTTCGACTACTCCTTCTTCGAATTCTTCTTCTTTTTCGAATTCTCCTTCTTCGAATTCTTCTTCTTCTTCGAATTCTTCATCTTCTTCTTCGAATTCTTCTTCGAAATCTTCTTCGAATTCTTCTTCTTCTTCGAATTCTTCTTTTTTGAATTCTTCTTCGAATTCTTCTTCTTCTTCAAATTCTTCTTCTTCGAATTCTTATGATCTTCTTCTTCGAATTCTTCTTCTTCTTCTTATCGAATTCTTATGATCTTCTTCTTCTTCGAATTCTTCTTCTTCTTCTTCGAATTCTTCTTCGAATTCTTATTCGAGTTCTTATTCGAATTCTTCTTCGAATTCTTCTTTGAATTATTCTTCGAATTCTTCTTCGAATACTTCTTCTTCTTCGAATTCTTCTTCTTCTTCTTCTTCGAATTCTCCTTCTTCGATTTCTTCTTCTTCTTCGAATTCTTCTTCTTCTTCGAATTCTTCTTCGAATCCTTCTTCTTTTTCGAATTCTTCTTCTTCGAATTCTTCTTCTTCTTCGAATTCTTCTTCTTCGAATTCTTCTTTGAATTCTTCTTCGAATACTTCTTCTTCGAATTCTTCTTCTTCTTCGAATTCTACTTCTTCGAATTATTCTTTATCGAATTCTTCTTCTTCTTCTTCGAATTCTTCTTCGAAATCTTCTTCTTCTTCGAATTCTTCTTCTTCTTCGAATTCGTCTTCATCTTCTTCTTCTTCGAACTCTTCTTCTTCTTCTTCTTCGAATTCTTCTTCGAATTCTTTTTCTTCTTCGAATTCTTCTTCTTCGAATTTTTCTTCTTCGATTTCTTCTTTGAATTCTTCTTCTTCGAATGCTTCTTCTTCTTCTTCTTCTTCTTCTTCGAATTCTTCTTCTTCTTCTTCGAATTCTTCTTCAAATTCTTCTTCTTCGAATTCTTATGATCTTCTTCTTCTTCGAATTATTCTTCTTCTTCTTATCGAATTCTTATGATCTTCTTCTTCTTCGAATTCTTCTTCGAATTCTTCTTCTTCTTCGAATTCTCCTTCTTCGAATTCTTCTTCTTCTTCGAATTCTTCTTCTTTGAATGCTTCTTTGAATTCGTCTTCTTCGAATTCTTCTTCTTCTTCCTCGAATTTTTCTTCTTCAAATTCTTCTTCTTCGAATTCTTTTTCTTCTTCTTCTTCGAATTTTTCTTCTTCTTCTTCTTCGAATTCTTCTTCTTCTTCTTCGAATTCTTCTTCGAATACTTATTCGAATTCATCTTCGAATTCTTCTTCTTCGAATTCGTCTTTGAATTCTTCTTTGAATTCTTCTTCGAATTCTTCTTCGAATACTTCTTCGAATACTTCTTCTTCGAATACTTCTTCTTCGAATTCTTCTTCGAATACTTATTCGAATTCATCTTCGAATTCTTCTTCTTCGAATTCGTCTTTGAATTCTTCTTTGAATTCTTCGAATAGTTCTTCGAATTCTTCTTCGAATACTTCTTCTTCGAATTCTTCTTCTTCTTCGAATTCTTCTTCTTCTAATTTTTCTTCTTCTTCTTCGAATTCTTCTTCGAATTCTTCTTTGAATTCTTCGAGTTATTCTTCTCCGAATTCTTCTTCTTCTTCGAATTCTTCTTTGAATTCTTCTTCTTCGAATTCTTCTTCTTCGAATGCTGCTTCTTTTTCTTCTTATCGAATTCTTATGATCTTCTTCTTCTTCGAATTATTCTTCTTCTTCTTCTTCTTCGAATTGTTCTTCGAATTCTTATTCGAGTTCTTCTTCGAATTCTTCTTCGAATTCATCTTCGAATTATTCTTCTTCGAATTCTTCTTCTTCAAATTCTTGTTCTTCGAATTTTTCTTCTTCAAATTCTTCTTCTTCGAATTCTTATTCTTCTTCGAATTCTTCTTCTTCTTCGAATTCTTCTTCAAATTCTTCTTCTTCGAATTCTTCTTCGAATACTTATTCGAATACTTCTTCGAATTCTTCTTCTTCTTCGAATTCTCCTTCTTCGAATTATTCTTTATCGAATTCTTCCTCTTCTTCTTCGAATTCTTCTTCGAAATCTTCTTCTTCTTCGAATTCTTCTTCTTCTTCGAATTCTTCTTTTTTGAATTCTTCTCCGAATTCTTCTTCTTCTTCGAATTCTTCTTCGAATTCTTCTTCTTCTTCGAATTTTTCTTCTTCGATGTCTTCTTTGAATTCTTCTTCTTCGAATGCTGCTTCTTCCTCTTCGAATTCTTCTTCTTCTTCTTCGAATTCTTCTTCTTCTTCTTATCGAATTCTTATGATCTTCTTCTTCTTCGAATTCTTCTTCTTCTTCTTCTTCTTCTTCTTCGAATTCTTATTCGAGTTCTTATTCGAATTCTTCTTCGAATTCTTCTTTGAATTATTCTTCGAATTCTTCTTCGAATACTTCTTCTTCTTCGAATTCTTCTTCTTCTTCTTCGAATTCTCCTTCTTCGATTTCTTCTTCTTCTTCGAATTCTTCTTCTTCTTCGAATTCTTCTTCGAATCCTTCTTCTTTTTCGAATTCTTCTTCTTCGAATTCTTTTTCTTCTTCAAATTCTTCTTCTTCGAATTTTTCTTCTTCGATTTCTTCTTCGAATTCTCCTTCTTCGATTTCTTCTTCTTCTTCGAATTCTTCTTCGAATTATTCTTCTTCGAATTCTTCTTCTTCTTCTTCTTCGAATTCTCCTTCTTCGATTTCTTCTTCTTCTTCGAATTCTCCTTCTTCGAATAATTCTTTATCGAATTCTTCTTCTTCTTCTTCGAATTCTTCTTCGAAATCTTCTTCTTCTTAGAATTCTTCTTCTTCTTCGAATTCTTCTTTTTTGAATTCTTCTTCGAATTCTTCTTCTTCCTCTTCGAATTCTTCTTCTTCTTTTTCGAATTCTTCTTCTTCGAATTCTTCTTCTTCTTCGAATTCTTCTTCTTCTTCTTCGAACTCTTCTTCTTCTTCTTCGAACTCTTCTTCTTCTTCTTCTTCGAATTCTTCTTCGAATTCTTCTTTGAATTCTTCGAGTTATTCTTCTCTGAATTCTTATTCTTCTTCGAATTCTTCTTCGAATTTTTTGTCTTCTTCGAATTCTTCTTCTTCGAATTTTTCTTCTTCGATTTCTACTTTGAATTCTTCTTCTTCGAATGCTTCTTCTTCTTCTTCTTCGAATTCTTCTTCAAATTCTTCGAATTCTTCTTCAAATTCTTCTTCTTCGACTTCTTATGATCTTCTACTTCTTCGAATTCTTCTTTTTCTTCTTATCGAATTCTTATGATCTTCTTCTTCTTCGAATTCTTCTTCTTCTTCTTCGAATTCTTCTTCGAATTCTTATTCGAGTTCTTCTTCGAATTCTTCTTCGAATTCTTCTTTGAATTATTCTTCGAATTCTTCTTCGAATACTTCTTCTTCGAATTCTCCTTCTTCAAATTCTTCTTCTTCTTCGAATTCTTCTTCTTCTTCTTCTTCTTCGAATTCTTCTTCTTCTTCGAATTCTTCTTCGAATCCTTCTTCTTATTCGAATTCTTCTTCTTCGAATTCTTCTTCTTCTTCGAATTCTTCTTCGAATTATTCTTCTTCGAATTCTTCTTCTTCTTCTTCTTCGAATTCTTCTTCGAATACTTATTCGAATTTTTCTTCAAATTCTTCTTCGAATTCTTCTTTGAATTCTTCTTTGAATTCTTCTTCGACTACTCCTTCTTCGAATTCTTCTTCTTCTTCGAATTCTTCTTCTGCTTCTTCGAATTCTTCTTCTTCTTCGAATTCTTCTCCGAATTCTTCTTCTTCTTCTTCGAATTCTTCTTCTTCTTTTTCGAATTCTTCTTCTTCGAATTCTTCTTCTTCTTCGAATTCTTCTTCTTCGAATACTTCTTCGAATTCTTCTTCGAATACTTCTTCTTCGAATTCTTCTTCTTCTTCGAATTCTTCTTTTTTGAATTCTTCTTCGAATTCTTCTTCTACTTCGAATTCTTCTTCGAATTATTCTTCTTCCTCTTCGAATTCTTCTTCTTCTTTTTCGAATTCTTCTTCTTCGAATTCTTCTTCTTCTTCGAATTCTTCTTCTTCTTCTTCGAACTCTTCTTCTTCTTCTTCTTCGAATTCTTCTTCGAATTCTTCTTTGAATTCTTCGAGTTATTCTTCTCCGAATTCTTATTCTTCTTCGAATTCTTCTTCGAATTCTTTTTCTTCTTCGAATTCTTCTTCTTCGAATTTTTCTTCTTCGATTGCTACTTTGAATTCTTCTTCTTCGAATGCTTCTTCTTCTTCTTCTTCGAATTCTTCTTCTTCTTCTTCGAATTCTTCTTCAAATTCTTCTTCTTCGACTTCTTATGATCTTCTACTTCTTCGAATTTTTCTTTTTCTTCTTATCGAATTCTTATGATCTTCTTCTTCTTCTTCTTCTTCTTCTTCTTCTTCTTCTTCTTCTTCTTCTTCTTCGAATTCTTCTTCGAATTCTTATTCGAGTTCTTATTCGAATTCTTCTTCGAATTCTTCTTTGAATTATTCTTCGAATTCTTCTTCGAATACTTCTTCTTCGAATTCTCCTTCTTCAAATTCTTCTTCTTCTTCGAATTCTTCTTCTTCTTCGAATTTTTCTTCTTCTTCGAATTCTTCTTCGAATCCTTCTTCTTTTTCGAATTCTTCTTCTTCGAATTCTTCTTCTTCTTCGAATTCTTCTTCGAATTCTTCTTCTTCAAATTCTTCTTCTTCGAATTTTTCTTCTTCAAATTCTTCTTCTTCGAATTCTTCTTGTTTTTCTTCTTCTTTTTCTTCTTCTTCTTCTTCGAATTCTTCTTCTTCTTCTTCTTCGAATTCTTCTTCGAATACTTATTCGAATTCTTCTTCAAATTCTTCTTCGAATTCTTCTTTGAATTCTTCTTTGAATTCTTCTTCGACTACTCCTTCTTCGAATTCTTCTTCTTCTTCGAATTCTCCTTCTTCTTCGAATTCTCCTTCTTCGAATTCTTCTCCTTCTTCGAATTCTTCATCTTCTTCTTCGAATTCTTCTTCGAAATCTTCTCCTTCTTCGAATTCTTCTTCTTCTTCGAATTCTTCTTTTTTGAATTCTTCTTCGAATTCTTCTTCTTCTTCGAATTCTTCTCCGAATCCTTCTTCTTCTTCTTCGAATTCTTCTTCTTCTTTTTCGAATTCTTCTTCTTCGATTTCTTATTCTTCTTAGAATTCTTCTTCATCTTCTTCTTCTTCGAACTCTTCTTCTTCTTCTTCTTCGAATTCTTCTTCGAATTCTTTTTCTTCTTCAAATTCTTCTTCTTCGAATTTTTCTTCTTCGATTTCTTCTTCGAATTCTCCTTCTTCGATTTCTTCTTCTTCTTCGAATTCTTCTTCTTCTTCGAATTCTTCTTCGAATCCTTCTTCTTCTTCGAATTCTTCTTCTTCTTCTTCGAATTCTTCTTCAAATTCTTCTTCTTCGACTTCTTATGATCTTCTACTTCTTCGAATTCTTCTTTTTCTTCTTATCGAATTCTTATGATCTTCTTCTTCTTCGAATTCTTCTTCTTCTTCTTCTTCGAATTCTTCTTCGAATTCTTATTCGAGTTCTTATTCGAATTCTTCTTCGAATTCTTCTTTGAATTATTCTTCGAATTCTTCTTCGAATACTTCTTCTTAGAATTCTCCTTCTTCAAATTCTTCTTCTTCTTCGAATTCTTCTTCTTCTTCTTCGAATTCTTCTTCGAATTCTTCGAATTCTTCTTCTTCTTCGAATTCTTCTTCGAATCCTTCTTCTTTTTCGAATTCTTCTTCTTCGAATTCTTCTTCTTCTTCGAATTCTTCTTCGAATCCTTCTTGTTTTTCGAATTCTTCTTCTTCGAATTCTTCTTCTTCTTCGAATTCTTCTTCTTCTTCGAATTCTTCTTCGAATTATTCTTCTTCGAATTCTTCTTCTTCAAATTCTTCTTCTTCGAATTTTTCTTCTTCAAATTCTTCTTCTTCGAATTCTTCTTCTTCGAATTCTTCTTCTTCTTCTTCTTCGAATTCTTCTTCTTCTTCTTCTTCGAATTCTTCTTCTTCTTCTTCTTCGAATTCTTCTTCGAATACTTCTTCGAATTCTTCTTCAAATTCTTCTTCGAATTCTTCTTTGAATTCTTCTTTGAATTCTTCTTCGACTACTCCTTCTTCGAATTCTTCTTCTTCTTCGAATTCTCCTTCTTCGAATTCTTCTTCTTCTTCGAATTCTTCTTCTTCTTCGAATTCTTCTTTTTTTAATTCTTCTTCGAATTCTTCTTCTTCTTCGAATTCTTCTCCGAATTCTTCTTCTTCTTCTTCGAATTCTTCTTCTTCTTTTTCGAATTCTTCTTCTTCTAATTCTTCTTCTTCTTCGAACTCTTCTTCTTCGAATTTTTCTTCTTCGATTTCTTCTTTGAATTCTTCTTCTTCGAATGCTTCTTCTTCTTCTTCTTCTTCGAATTCTTCTTCTTCTTCTTCGAATTCTTCTTCAAATTCTTCTTCTTCGAATTCTTATGATCTTCTTCTTCGAATTCTTCTTCTTCTTCTTATCGAATTCTTATGATCTTCTTCTTCTTCGAATTCTTCTTCTTCTTCGAATTCTTCTTCAAATTCTTCTTCTTCGACTTCGTATGATCTTCTACTTCTTCGAATTTTTCTTTTTCTTCTTATCGAATTCTTATGATCTTCTTCTTCTTCGAATTCTTCTTCGAATTCTTATTCGAGTTCTTATTCGAATTCTTCTTCGAATTCTTCTTTGAATTATTCTTCGAATTCTTCTTCGAATACTTCTTCTTCTTCGAATTCTTCTTCTTCTTCTTCTTCGAATTCTCCTTCTTCGATTTCTTCTTCTTCTTCGAATTCTTCTTCTTCTTCGAATTCTTCTTCGAATCCTTCTTCTTTTTCGAATTCTTCTTCTTCGAATTCTTCTTCTTCTTCGAATTCTTCTTCGAATTCTTCTTCGAATTATTCTTCTTCGAATTCTTCTTCTTCAAATTCTTCTTCTTCGAATTTTTCATCTTCAAATTCTTCTTCTTCGAATTCTTATTCTTCTTCGAGTTCTTCTTCTTCTTCGAATTCTTCTTCGAATACTTCTTCTTCGAATTCTCCTTCTTCAAATTCTTCTTCTTCTTCGAATTCTTCTTCTTCTTCGAATTCTTCTTCGAATCCTTCTTCGAATTCTTCTTCGAATCCTTCTTCTTTTTCGAATTCTTCTTCTTCGAATTCTTCTTCTTCTTCGAATTCTTCTTCGAATCCTTCTTCTTTTTCGAATTCTTCTTCTTCGAATTCTTCTTCTTCGAATTCTTCTTCAAATTCTTCTTCTTCGACTTCTTATGATCTTCTACTTCTTCGAATTCTTCTTTTTCTTCTTATCGAATTCTTATGATCTTCTTCTTCGAATTCTTCTTCTTCTTCTTCGAATTCTTCTTCGAATTCTTATTCGAGTTCTTATTCGAATTCTTCTTCGAATTCTTCTTTGAATTATTCTTCGAATTCTTCTTCGAATACTTCTTCTTAGAATTCTCCTTCTTCAAATTCTTCTTCTTCTTCGAATTCTTCTTCTTCTTCTTCGAATTCTTCTTCGAATTCTTCGAATTCTTCTTCTTCTTCGAATTCTTCTTCGAATCCTTCTTCTTTTTCGAATTCTTCTTCTTCGAATTCTTCTTCTTCTTCGAATTCTTCTTCGAATCCTTCTTGTTTTTCGAATTCTTCTTCTTCGAATTCTTCTTCTTCTTCGAATTCTTCTTCTTCTTCGAATTCTTCTTCGAATTATTCTTCTTCGAATTCTTCTTCTTCAAATTCTTCTTCTTCGAATTTTTCTTCTTCAAATTCTTCTTCTTCGAATTCTTCTTCTTCGAATTCTTCTTCTTCTTCTTCTTCGAATTCTTCTTCTTCTTCTTCTTCGAATTCTTCTTCTTCTTCTTCTTCGAATTCTTCTTCGAATACTTCTTCGAATTCTTCTTCAAATTCTTCTTCGAATTCTTCTTCGAATTCTTCTTTGAATTCTTCTTCGACTACTCCTTCTTCGAATTCTTCTTCTTCTTCGAATTCTCCTTCTTCGAATTCTTCTTCTTCTTCGAATTCTTCTTCTTCTTCGAATTCTTCTTTTTTTAATTCTTCTTCGAATTCTTCTTCTTCTTCGAATTCTTCTCCGAATTCTTCTTCTTCTTCTTCGAATTCTTCTTCTTCTTTTTCGAATTCTTCTTCTTCTAATTCTTCTTCTTCTTCGAACTCTTCTTCTTCGAATTTTTCTTCTTCGATTTCTTCTTTGAATTCTTCTTCTTCGAATGCTTCTTCTTCTTCTTCTTCTTCGAATGCTTCTTCTTCTTCTTCGAATTCTTCTTCAAATTCTTCTTCTTCGAATTCTTATGATCTTCTTCTTCTTCGAATTCTTCTTCTTCTTCTTATCGAATTCTTATGATCTTCTTCTTCTTCGAATTCTTCTTCTTCTTCGAATTCTTCTTCAAATTCTTCTTCTTCGACTTCGTATGATCTTCTACTTCTTCGAATTTTTCTTTTTCTTCTTATCGAATTCTTATGATCTTCTTCTTCTTCGAATTCTTCTTCGAATTCTTATTCGAGTTCTTATTCGAATTCTTCTTCGAATTCTTCTTTGAATTATTCTTCGAATTCTTCTTCGAATCCTTCTTCTTTTTCGAATTCTTCTTCTTCGAATTCTTCTTCTTCTTCGAATTCTTCTTCGAATTCTTCTTCGAATTATTCTTCTTCGAATTCTTCTTCTTCAAATTCTTCTTCTTCGAATTTTTCATCTTCAAATTCTTCTTCTTCGAATTCTTATTCTTCTTCGAGTTCTTCTTCTTCTTCGAATTCTTCTTCGAATTCTTCTTCTTCGAATTCTTCTTCGAATACTTATTCGAATTCTTCTTCGAATTCTTCTTTGAATTATTCTTCGAATTCTTCTTCGAATACTTCTTCTTCGAATTCTCCTTCTTCAAATTCTTCTTCTTCTTCGAATTCTTCTTCTTCTTCTTCGAATTCTTCTTCTTCTTCGAATTCTTCTTCGAATCCTTCTTCGAATTCTTCTTCGAATCCTTCTTCTTTTTCGAATTCTTCTTCTTCGAATTCTTCTTCTTCGAATTCTTCTTCGAATCCTTCTTCTTTTTCGAATTCTTCTTCTTCGAATTCTTCTTCTTCTTCGACTTCTTATGATCTTCTACTTCTTCGAATTCTTCTTTTTCTTCTTATCGAATTCTTATGATCTTCTTCTTCTTCGAATTCTTCTTCTTCTTCTTCTTCGAATTCTTCTTCGAATTCTTATTCGAGTTCTTATTCGAATTCTTCTTCGAATTCTTCTTTGAATTATTCTTCGAATTCTTCTTCGAATACTTCTTCTTAGAATTCTCCTTCTTCAAATTCTTCTTCTTCTTCGAATTCTTCTTCTTCTTCTTCGAATTCTTCTTCGAATTCTTCGAATTCTTCTTCTTCTTCGAATTCTTCTTCGAATCCTTCTTCTTTTTCGAATTCTTCTTCTTCGAATTCTTCTTCTTCTTCGAATTCTTCTTCGAATCCTTCTTGTTTTTCGAATTCTTCTTCTTCGAATTCTTCTTCTTCTTCGAATTCTTCTTCTTCTTCGAATTCTTCTTCTTCAAATTCTTCTTCTTCGAATTTTTCTTCTTCAAATTCTTCTTCTTCGAATTCTTCTTCTTCG
This sequence comes from Porphyrio hochstetteri, assembly GCA_020800305.1. Lineage (NCBI taxonomy): Eukaryota > Metazoa > Chordata > Aves > Gruiformes > Rallidae > Porphyrio > Porphyrio hochstetteri. Next base: position 768,815 of record JAJHSY010000135.1, on the reverse strand, counting down.
AATTCTTCTTCTTCTTCTTCTTCGAATTCTTCTTCTTCTTCTTCTTCGAATTCTTCTTCTTCTTCTTCTTCGAATTCTTCTTCGAATACTTCTTCGAATTCTTCTTCAAATTCTTCTTCGAATTCTTCTTTGAATTCTTCTTTGAATTCTTCTTCGACTACTCCTTCTTCGAATTCTTCTTCTTCTTCGAATTCTCCTTCTTCGAATTCTTCTTCTTCTTCCAATTCTTCTTCTTCTTCGAATTCTTCTTTTTTTAATTCTTCTTCGAATTCTTCTTCTTCTTCGAATTCTTCTCCGAATTCTTCTTCTTCTTCTTCGAATTCTTCTTCTTCTTTTTCGAATTCTTCTTCTTCTAATTCTTCTTCTTCTTCGAACTCTTCTTCTTCGAATTTTTCTTCTTCGATTTCTTCTTTGAATTCTTCTTCTTCGAATGCTGCTTCTCTTCTTCTTATCGAATTCTTATGATCTTCTTCTTCTTCGAATTCTTCTTCTTCTTCTTCGAATTCTTCTTCAAATTCTTCTTCTTCGAATTCTTATGATCTTCTTCGAATTCTTCTTCTTCTTCTTATCGAATTCTTATGATCTTCTTCTTCTTCGAATTCTTCTTCTTCTTCTTCTTCGAATTCTTCTTCGAATTCTTATTCGAGTTCTTATTCGAATTCTTCTTCGAATTCTTCTTTGAATTATTCTTCGAATTCTTCTTCGAATACTTCTTCTTCTTCGAATTCTTCTTCTTCTTCTTCTTCGAATTCTCCTTCTTCGATTTCTTCTTCTTCTTCGAATTCTTCTTCTTCTTCGAATTCTTCTTCGAATCCTTCTTCTTTTTCGAATTCTTCTTCTTCGAATTCTTCTTCTTCTTCGAATTCTTCTTCGAATTCTTCTTCGAATTATTCTTCTTCGAATTCTTCTTCTTCAAATTCTTCTTCTTCGAATTTTTCATCTTCAAATTCTTCTTCTTCGAATTCTTATTCTTCTTCGAATTCTTCTTCTTCTTCGAATTCTTCTTCGAATTCTTCTTCTTCGAATTCTTCTTCGAATACTTATTCGAATTCTTCTTCGAATTCTTCTTTGAATTATTCTTCGAATTCTTCTTCGAATACTTCTTCTTCGAATTCTCCTTCGAATACTTCTTCTTCGAATTCTCCTTCTTCAAATTCTTCTTCTTCTTCGAATTCTTCTTCTACTTCTTCGAATTCTTCTTCTTCTTCTTCGAATTCTTCTTCGAATCCTTCTTCTTTTTCGAATTCTTCTTCTTCGAATTCTTCTTCTTCGAATTCTTCTTCTTCTTCGAATTCTTCTTCGAATTCTTCTTCTTCTTCGAATTCTTCTTCGAATTATTCTTCTTCGAATTCTTCTTCTTCTTCGAATTCTTCTTCTTTTTCGAATTCTTCTTCGAATACTTCTTCGAATTCTTCTTCTTTTTCGAATTCTTCGAATTCTTCTTCTTCTTCGAATTCTTCTTCTTCTTCTTCGAACTCTTCTTCTTCTTCTTCTTCGAATTCTTCTTCTTTTTCGTCTTCTTCTTCTTCGAATTCTTCTTCTTTTTCGAATTCTTCTTCGAATACTTCTTCGAATTCTTCTTCTTCTTCGAATTCTCCTTCTTCGAATTCTTCTTCTTCTTCGAATTCTTCTTCTTCTTCTTCCAAATCTTCTTCGAATCCTGCTTCTTCTTCGAATTCTTCTTCTTCTTCGAATTCTTCTTTGAATTCTTCGAATTCTTCTTCGAATACTTCTTCTTCTTCGAATTCTTCTTCTTCTTCTTCAACTTCTCCTTTTTCGAATTCTTCTTCTTCTTCGAATTCTTCATCTTCTTCGAATTCTTCTTCGAATTCTTTTTCTTCTTCGAATTCTTCTTCTTCGAATTTTTCTTCTTCGATTTCTTCTTTGAATTCTTCTTCTTGAATGCTTCTTCTTCTTCTTCTTCTTCTTCGAATTCTTCTTCTTCTTCTTCGAATTTTTCTTCAAATTCTTCTTCTTCGAATTCTTATGATCTTCTTCTTCTTCGAATTCTTCTTCTTCTTCTTATCGAATTCTTATGATCTTCTTCTTCTTCGAATTCTTCTTCTTCTTCTTCTTCGAATTCTTCTTCGAATTCTTATTCGAGTTCTTATTCGAATTCTTCTTCGAATTCTTCTTTGAATTATTCTTCGAATTCTTCTTCGAATACTTCTTCTTCTTCGAATTCTTCTTCTTCTTCTTCTTCGAATTCTCCTTCTTCGATTTCTTCTTCTTCTTCGAATTCTTCTTCTTCTTCGAATTCTTCTTCGAATCCTTCTTCTTTTTCGAATTCTTCTTCTTCTTCGAATTCTTCTTCAAATTCTTCTTCGACTTCTTATGATCTTCTACTTCTTCGAATTTTTCTTTTTCTTCTTATCGAATTCTTATGATCTTCTTCTTCTTCGAATTCTTCTTCTTCGTCTTCTTCGAATTCTTCTTCTTCTTCGAATTCTTCTTCAAATTCTTCTTCTTCGACTTCTTATGATCTTCTACTTCTTCGAATTTTTCTTTTTCTTCTTGTCGAATTCTTATGATCTTCTTCTTCTTCGAATTCTTCTTCTTCTTCTTCTTCTTCGAATTCTTCTTCGAGTTCTTATTCGAATTCTTCTTCGAATTCTTCTTTGAATTATTCTTCGAATTCTTCTTCGAATACTTCTTCTTCTTCGAATTCTTCTTCTTCTTCTTCTTCGAATTCTCCTTCTTCGAATTCTTCTTCTTCTTCGAATTCTTCTTCGAATCCTTCTTCTTTTTCGAATTCTTCTTCTTCGAATTCTTCTTCTTCTTCGAATTCTTCTTCTTCGAATTCTTCTTCGAATTCTTCTTCGAATACTTCTTCTTCGAATTCTTCTTCTTCTTCGAATTCTCCTTCTTCGAATTATTCTTTATCGAATTCTTCTTCTTCTTCTTCGAATTCTTCTTCGAAATCTTCTTCTTCTTCGAATTCTTCTTCTTCTTCGAATTCTTCTTTTTTGAATTCTTCTTCGAATTCTTCTTCTACTTCGAATTCTTCTTCGAATTCTTCTTCTTCCTCTTCGAATTCTTCTTCTTCTTTTTCGAATTCTTCTTTTTCGAATTCTTCTTCTTCTTCGAATTCTTCTTCTTCTTCTTCGAACTCTTCTTCTTCTTCTTCTTCGAATTCTTCTTCGAATTCTTCTTTGAATTCTTCGAGTTATTCTTCTCCGAATTCTTATTCTTCTTCGAATTCTTCTTCGAATTCTTTTTCTTCTTGGAATTCTTCTTCTTCGAATTTTTCGTCTTCAATTTCTACTTTGAATTCTTCTTCTTCGAATGCTTCTTCTTCTTCTTCTTCGAATTCTTCTTCTTCTTCGAATTCTTCTTCTTCTTCTTCGAATTCTTCTTCAAATTCTTCTTCTTCGACTTCTTATGATCTTCTACTTCTTCGAATTTTTCTTTTTCTTCTTATCGAATTCTTATGATCTTCTTCTTCTTCGAATTTTTTTCTTCTTCTTCTTCTTCTTCGAATTCTTCTTCGAATTCTTTGAATTATTCTTCGAATTCTTCTTCGAATACTCCTTCTTCGAATTCTCCTTCTTCAAATACTTCTTCTTCGAATTCTTCTTCTTCTTCTTCGAATTCATCTTCTTCTTCGAATTCTTCTTCGAATTATTCTTCTTCGAATTCTTCTTTTTCAAATTCTTCTTCTTCGAATTTTTCTTCTTCAAATTCTTCTTCTTCGAATTCTTCTTCTTTTTCTTCTTCGAATTCTTGTTCTTCTTCTTCGAATTCTTCTACTTCTTCTTCTTCGAATTCTTCTTCTTCTTTTTCGAATTCTTCTTCTTCGAATTCTTCTTCTTCTTCGAATTCTTCTTCATCTTCTTCTTCTTCGAACTCTTCTTCTTCTTCTTCTTCGAATTCTTCTTCGAATTCTTTTTCTTCTTCGAATTCTTCTTCGAATTTTTCTTCTTCGATTTCTTCTTTGAATTCTTCTTCTTCGAATGCTTCTTCTTCTTCTTCTTCTTCGAATTCTTCTTCTTCTTCTTCGAATTCTTCTTCAAATTCTTCTTCTTCGAATTCTTATGATCTTCTTCTTCGAATTCTTCTTCTTCTTCTTATCGAATTCTTATGATCTTCTTCTTCGAATTCTTCTTCTTCTTCTTCTTCTTCGAATTCTTCTTCGAATTCTTATTCGAGTTCTTATTCGAATTCTTCTTCGAATTCTTCTTTGAATTATTCTTCGAATTCTTCTTCGAATACTTCTTCTTCTTCGAATTCTTCTTCTTCTTCTTCTTCGAATTCTCCTTCTTCGATTTCTTCTTCTTCTTCGAATTCTTCTTCTTCTTCGAATTCTTCTTCGAATCCTTCTTCTTTTTCGAATTCTTCTTCTTCGAATTCTTCTTCTTCGAATTCTTCTTCGAATTCTTCTTCGAATTCTTCTTCGAATTATTCTTCTTCGAATTCTTCTTCTTCAAATTCTTCTTCTTCGAATTTTTCATCTTCAAATTCTTCTTCTTCGAATTCTTATTCTTCTTCGAATTCTTCTTCTTCTTGGAATTCTTCTTCGAATTCTTCTTCTTCGAATTCTTCTTCGAATACTTATTCGAATTCTTCTTCGAATTCTTCTTTGAATTATTCTTCGAATTCTCCTTCGAATACTTCTTCTTCGAATTCTCCTTCTTCAAATTCTTCTTCTTCGAATTCTTCTTCTTTTTCTTCTTCGAATTCTTGTTCTTCTTCTTCGAATTCTTCTACTTCTTCTTCTTCGAATTCTTCTTCTTCTTTTTCGAATTCTTCTTCTTCGAATTCTTCTTCTTCGAATTCTTCTTCGAATCCTTCTTGTTTTTCGAATTCTTCTTCTTCGAATTCTTCTTCTTCTTCGAATTCTTCTTCTTCTTCGAATTCTTCTTCTTCAAATTCTTCTTCTTCGAATTTTTCTTCTTCAAATTCTTCTTCTTCGAATTCTTCTTCTTCGAATTCTTCTTCTTCTTCTTCTTCGAATTCTTCTTCTTCTTCTTCTTCGAATTCTTCTTCTTCTTCTTCTTCGAATTCTTCTTCGAATACTTCTTCGAATTCTTCTTCAAATTCTTCTTCGAATTCTTCTTTGAATTCTTCTTTGAATTCTTCTTCGACTACTCCTTCTTCGAATTCTTCTTCTTCTTCGAATTCTCCTTCTTCGAATTCTTCTTCTTCTTCGAATTCTTCTTCTTCTTCGAATTCTTCTTTTTTTAATTCTTCTTCGAATTCTTCTTCTTCTTCGAATTCTTCTCCGAATTCTTCTTCTTCTTCTTCGAATTCTTCTTCTTCTTTTTCGAATTCTTCTTCTTCTAATTCTTCTTCTTCTTCGAACTCTTCTTCTTCGAATTTTTCTTCTTCGATTTCTTCTTTGAATTCTTCTTCTTCGAATGCTGCTTCTCTTCTTCTTATCGAATTCTTATGATCTTCTTCTTCTTCGAATTCTTCTTCTTCTTCTTCGAATTCTTCTTCAAATTCTTCTTCTTCGAATTCTTATGATCTTCTTCGAATTCTTCTTCTTCTTCTTATCGAATTCTTATGATCTTCTTCTTCTTCGAATTCTTCTTCTTCTTCTTCTTCGAATTCTTCTTCGAATTCTTATTCGAGTTCTTATTCGAATTCTTCTTCGAATTCTTCTTTGAATTATTCTTCGAATTCTTCTTCGAATACTTCTTCTTCTTCGAATTCTTCTTCTTCTTCTTCTTCGAATTCTCCTTCTTCGATTTCTTCTTCTTCTTCGAATTCTTCTTCTTCTTCGAATTCTTCTTCGAATCCTTCTTCTTTTTCGAATTCTTCTTCTTCGAATTCTTCTTCTTCTTCGAATTCTTCTTCGAATTCTTCTTCGAATTATTCTTCTTCGAATTCTTCTTCTTCAAATTCTTCTTCTTCGAATTTTTCATCTTCAAATTCTTCTTCTTCGAATTCTTATTCTTCTTCGAATTCTTCTTCTTCTTCGAATTCTTCTTCGAATTCTTCTTCTTCGAATTCTTCTTCGAATACTTATTCGAATTCTTCTTCGAATTCTTCTTTGAATTATTCTTCGAATTCTTCTTCGAATACTTCTTCTTCGAATTCTCCTTCGAATACTTCTTCTTCGAATTCTCCTTCTTCAAATTCTTCTTCTTCTTCGAATTCTTCTTCTACTTCTTCGAATTCTTCTTCTTCTTCTTCGAATTCTTCTTCGAATCCTTCTTCTTTTTCGAATTCTTCTTCTTCGAATTCTTCTTCTTCTTCGAATTCTTCTTCGAATTCTTCTTCTTCTTCGAATTCTTCTTCGAATTATTCTTCTTCGAATTCTTCTTCTTCTTCGAATTCTTCTTCTTTTTCGAATTCTTCTTCGAATACTTCTTCGAATTCTTCTTCTTTTTCGAATTCTTCGAATTCTTCTTCTTCTTCGAATTCTTCTTCTTCTTCTTCGAACTCTTCTTCTTCTTCTTCTTCGAATTCTTCTTCTTTTTCGTCTTCTTCTTCTTCGAATTCTTCTTCTTTTTCGAATTCTTCTTCGAATACTTCTTCGAATTCTTCTTCTTCTTCGAATTCTCCTTCTTCGAATTCTTCTTCTTCTTCGAATTCTTCTTCTTCTTCTTCCAAATCTTCTTCGAATCCTGCTTCTTCTTCGAATTCTTCTTCTTCTTCGAATTCTTCTTTGAATTCTTCGAATTCTTCTTCGAATACTTCTTCTTCTTCGAATTCTTCTTCTTCTTCTTCAACTTCTCCTTTTTCGAATTCTTCTTCTTCTTCGAATTCTTCATCTTCTTCGAATTCTTCTTCGAATTCTTTTTCTTCTTCGAATTCTTCTTCTTCGAATTTTTCTTCTTCGATTTCTTCTTTGAATTCTTCTTCTTGAATGCTTCTTCTTCTTCTTCTTCTTCTTCGAATTCTTCTTCTTCTTCTTCGAATTTTTCTTCAAATTCTTCTTCTTCGAATTCTTATGATCTTCTTCTTCTTCGAATTCTTCTTCTTCTTCTTATCGAATTCTTATGATCTTCTTCTTCTTCGAATTCTTCTTCTTCTTCTTCTTCGAATTCTTCTTCGAATTCTTATTCGAGTTCTTATTCGAATTCTTCTTCGAATTCTTCTTTGAATTATTCTTCGAATTCTTCTTCGAATACTTCTTCTTCTTCGAATTCTTCTTCTTCTTCTTCTTCGAATTCTCCTTCTTCGATTTCTTCTTCTTCTTCGAATTCTTCTTCTTCTTCGAATTCTTCTTCGAATCCTTCTTCTTTTTCGAATTCTTCTTCTTCTTCGAATTCTTCTTCAAATTCTTCTTCGACTTCTTATGATCTTCTACTTCTTCGAATTTTTCTTTTTCTTCTTATCGAATTCTTATGATCTTCTTCTTCTTCGAATTCTTCTTCTTCGTCTTCTTCGAATTCTTCTTCTTCTTCGAATTCTTCTTCAAATTCTTCTTCTTCGACTTCTTATGATCTTCTACTTCTTCGAATTTTTCTTTTTCTTCTTGTCGAATTCTTATGATCTTCTTCTTCTTCGAATTCTTCTTCTTCTTCTTCTTCTTCTTCGAATTCTTCTTCGAGTTCTTATTCGAATTCTTCTTCGAATTCTTCTTTGAATTATTCTTCGAATTCTTCTTCGAATACTTCTTCTTCTTCGAATTCTTCTTCTTCTTCTTCTTCGAATTCTCCTTCTTCGAATTCTTCTTCTTCTTCGAATTCTTCTTCGAATCCTTCTTCTTTTTCGAATTCTTCTTCTTCGAATTCTTCTTCTTCGAATTCTTCTTCGAATTCTTCTTCGAAATCTTCTTCTTCTTCGAATTCTTCTTCTTCTTCGAATTCTTCTTTTTTGAATTCTTCTTCGAATTCTTCTTCTACTTCGAATTCTTCTTCGAATTCTTCTTCTTCCTCTTCGAATTCTTCTTCTTCTTTTTCGAATTCTTCTTTTTCGAATTCTTCTTCTTCTTCGAATTCTTCTTCTTCTTCTTCGAACTCTTCTTCTTCTTCTTCTTCGAATTCTTCTTCGAATTCTTCTTTGAATTCTTCGAGTTATTCTTCTCCGAATTCTTATTCTTCTTCGAATTCTTCTTCGAATTCTTTTTCTTCTTGGAATTCTTCTTCTTCGAATTTTTCGTCTTCAATTTCTACTTTGAATTCTTCTTCTTCGAATGCTTCTTCTTCTTCTTCTTCGAATTCTTCTTCTTCTTCGAATTCTTCTTCTTCTTCTTCGAATTCTTCTTCAAATTCTTCTTCTTCGACTTCTTATGATCTTCTACTTCTTCGAATTTTTCTTTTTCTTCTTATCGAATTCTTATGATCTTCTTCTTCGAATTTTTTTCTTCTTCTTCTTCTTCTTCGAATTCTTCTTCGAATTCTTTGAATTATTCTTCGAATTCTTCTTCGAATACTCCTTCTTCGAATTCTCCTTCTTCAAATACTTCTTCTTCGAATTCTTCTTCTTCTTCTTCGAATTCATCTTCTTCTTCGAATTCTTCTTCGAATTATTCTTCTTCGAATTCTTCTTTTTCAAATTCTTCTTCTTCGAATTTTTCTTCTTCAAATTCTTCTTCTTCGAATTCTTCTTCTTTTTCTTCTTCGAATTCTTGTTCTTCTTCTTCGAATTCTTCTACTTCTTCTTCTTCGAATTCTTCTTCTTCTTTTTCGAATTCTTCTTCTTCGAATTCTTCTTCTTCTTCGAATTCTTCTTCATCTTCTTCTTCTTCGAACTCTTCTTCTTCTTCTTCTTCGAATTCTTCTTCGAATTCTTTTTCTTCTTCGAATTCTTCTTCGAATTTTTCTTCTTCGATTTCTTCTTTGAATTCTTCTTCGAATGCTTCTTCTTCTTCTTCTTCTTCGAATTCTTCTTCTTCTTCTTCGAATTCTTCTTCTTCTTCGAATTCTTCTTCAAATTCTTCTTCTTCGAATTCTTATGATCTTCTTCTTCGAATTCTTCTTCTTCTTCTTATCGAATTCTTATGATCTTCTTCTTCTTCGAATTCTTCTTCTTCTTCTTCTTCTTCGAATTCTTCTTCGAATTCTTATTCGAGTTCTTATTCGAATTCTTCTTCGAATTCTTCTTTGAATTATTCTTCGAATTCTTCTTCGAATACTTCTTCTTCTTCGAATTCTTCTTCTTCTTCTTCTTCGAATTCTCCTTCTTCGATTTCTTCTTCTTCTTCGAATTCTTCTTCTTCTTCGAATTCTTCTTCGAATCCTTCTTCTTTTTCGAATTCTTCTTCTTCGAATTCTTCTTCTTCGAATTCTTCTTCGAATTCTTCTTCGAATTCTTCTTCGAATTATTCTTCTTCGAATTCTTCTTCTTCAAATTCTTCTTCTTCGAATTTTTCATCTTCAAATTCTTCTTCTTCGAATTCTTATTCTTCTTCGAATTCTTCTTCTTCTTGGAATTCTTCTTCGAATTCTTCTTCTTCGAATTCTTCTTCGAATACTTATTCGAATTCTTCTTCGAATTCTTCTTTGAATTATTCTTCGAATTCTCCTTCGAATACTTCTTCTTCGAATTCTCCTTCTTCAAATTCTTCTTCTTCGAATTCTTCTTCTTTTTCTTCTTCGAATTCTTGTTCTTCTTCTTCGAATTCTTCTACTTCTTCTTCTTCGAATTCTTCTTCTTCTTTTTCGAATTCTTCTTCTTCGAATTCTTCTTCTTCTTCGAATTCTTCTTCATCTTCTTCTTCTTCGAACTCTTCTTCTTCTTCTCCTTCGAATTCTTCTTCGAATTCTTTTTCTTCTTCGAATTCTTCTTCGAATTTTTCTTCTTCGATTTCTTCTTTGAATTCTTCTTCTTCGAATGCTTCTTCTTCTTCTTCTTCTTCGAATTCTTCTTCTTCTTCTTCGAATTCTTCTTCAAATTCTTCTTCTTCGAATTCTTATGATGTTCTTCTTCGAATTCTTCTTCTTCTTCTTATCGAATTCTTATGATCTTCTTCTTCTTCGAATTCTTCTTCTTCTTCTTCTTCTTCGAATTCTTCTTCGAATTCTTATTCGAGTTCTTATTCGAATTCTTCTTCGAATTCTTCTTTGAATTATTCTTCGAATTCTTCTTCGAATACTTCTTCTTCTTCGAATTCTTCTTCTTCTTCTTCTTCGAATT